>JAXCGZ010011912.1:25000-42500 GCA_037179515.1 Halocaridina rubra
ACACACACACACACACACACACACACACACACACACACACACACACACACACACACACACACACACACACACACACACACACACACACACACACACACACACACACACACACACACACACACACACACACACACACACACACACACACACACACACACACACACACACACACACACACACACACACACACACACACACACACACACACACACACACACACACACACACACACACACACATATATATATATATATATATATATATGGTTGCATGTGTACAATCATATTAAATCATAAACACCAAAATCATCGAGGTGCCAATTCACCATTGG
This sequence comes from Halocaridina rubra, assembly GCA_037179515.1. Classification (NCBI taxonomy): domain Eukaryota; kingdom Metazoa; phylum Arthropoda; class Malacostraca; order Decapoda; family Atyidae; genus Halocaridina; species Halocaridina rubra. The sequence goes on from JAXCGZ010011912.1 coordinate 25,332, forward strand.
ACGTTTTAGAAACAAATAAGGCAGTGACTCTTTGTGTTTGTCTGCAGAACTTCACCACAATGAAGTTTCCCCTCACCATCCGCACCAGCCCTTTCATGTACTTCGCTCTCAGTTTTCCCCTTGGTCTCCTTCCCTCTGTCATCTCAGTCAAGCACAAGTATCCCACTTGATATGCTGTCATCACATGCACCACGAATCAAAGTTTTTGATTAATGTCCATTTCTCTAATGCTTTGGCCATCTGCTGCAATATCCCTATAGCCTGCTGGCTAGTACAGTGGTAACGCGCTGGCTTCGCATTCATGAGGTCGAAAGATCGGTTCCCGTCCAAGACCGAGAGCTTAAGCTGTTTACTGGCAGGAACTGCTGTGGGTGGACACCACAGTGGGGGGTTGGGGCTTACCCTGGCTGACGAATACCCATTGTATTGAAATGGAAATAAAGTATTATTATTATTATTATTATTATATTACTATATTTGATTTTTGGTGGATGTAGGAGATGATTTTAAAATCGTTTCTATATCCAAGTCATTGCTGAAAGTCCATGCTTTGCGACCGTAAAGCTGACAAAATGTTTGCCTTTTCCAATCCTTTCTCCATATTCATTTATATTTTTTTCTGTTAATATCCATCTCTTTAATCTTGATGAAAGCAGCATTGCGATTATTATTCTAATAATCTCGACCCTAGAGCTCCCATCTCATGTGATTTATTTGCCTTAAGAGTTGAAATTATCTACTTATTTAATTCTGCTAGTGTCTATGTTTGTCAGTCATGATACTTTCTTCCATACCTGATGCCACAATGACCCTTGGCCACTCTCTAGTCTCTGTCTTCAGTAAGCTTCACCAACTCTGTACCAAGAGCTGCAGTCCCTCTTCCTTATCTGCGAAAAGTACTATAACATCGGCTTATCTAATGTTCACATTCATCTCATCCTCTCTCACTCCCTCCAGATCACTCACGTTCTGCATTATTATCTCAGGTGCAAAGTAAAAATATCTGGAGAAAATACACTGCCCTTCCTCACTCCTAACTTAAAGCTCTTGCACTTCACCTTCACCCACTGCACTCGCTCTGCCGCTTACTGCTTCTAGTAACGGTTTCTGATGATACTTAGATCTGTTCCATCCAACTCTCTCTAACACCTCTAACAATTTAAGCAATTTGCCATGTTGTGCCATATCAAATGCTTTTTCATAGTCAATAAAACTGAGTTATAAATCTTTTAGCATTTCAATTGCTCTTTAAGTTACAATTCAAAATAAATAATGCATTTCGCATTACATTTCCTTGATAGAATTGAATACTGACCCATACCTGTCTTTGGACAAAACTTGCTCTTAGTCGACGTACAATTAGTCTTTAAATGATTTTCTCTACTTGACTCTTGAAGCTGGGGGTAAAATGTTCCTTATTTTCCAGAGTTCTTTGAACTTTTAGTATCGTTAAAAATATTGATTACCTGTAAAACCCACACACACACACACACACACACACACACACACACACACACACACATATATATATATATATATATATATATATATATATATATATATATATATATATATATATATATATATATATATATATATATATATATATATATATATATATATATATATATATATATATATATATATATATATATATATATATATATATATATATATATATATATATATATATATATATATATATATATATATATATATATATATATATATATATATAAATATATATATATATATATATATATATATATATATATATATATATATATATATATATATATATATATATGAAAAATTTTTTCCCTGGTCGGGATTCGAACCAAAGACATTATTGTGCCAAGGTGCTACCAATTAGGCCTCAAAAACTCTTAAAAGAGGAAGCCAACCTTTCAGCTAAATGCAAAGCTATGGAATGAACGCATTCTTTTGCATGCTTTTTCTTCATTTTACAGCTTCTTCCCAACCTCACTCACGGCTTCGTTTTCGCATTTAATGTAAGTTCCATGCTGGATAGGCATCAATAATTATCAATTGAACACATTGACCTACATGAAACCTATTTTACTCATGGCCGGGATTCGACCCTAAGACAGATGATTGGTGTTTAAAGGCGCTACCAACAACATCATCGAAGGTTGTGGAAGAAGCCAACGTCTCAGCTAACTGCTCAGCTAGGGAATGAACGAGGCCACGAGCAAGGTTGGGAAGAAGCTGCAAAATGAACAGAATGCTCTCAGAATAACGTTTTATATATGCATATTCATAAGAAGGAAGGCAAGCTTGAACCTCTTTTTACTTTTTACTTTTACCAATATTCAGAACCAGCATTTTATTATAATTTTTTTTTATTTCTTGCAAAAACTAAAACAAAACAAAAAAATCTCCCATGGTCTATTAGAAGTATCTAAGGTGTGCTTCAGGCATAACTGTCTTGATTAGGAATTGCTGATTATGCCTCAACAGCCCTTGAATATTCAGTCCACCGTCTTCGCTGAATTTTTAGTAAACTTTTTCAAGGGGAAATTTGAAAGTAAAGACAGGAATATACTCAGTTGTAGCGTCCGCGACTCTGAGGTGTCAGGTCGAGGGTTCACACTCCGTCACGGTCTGAGAGAACATTTTTATGCAATTTCGAAAAGTTTACATTTTATATAAGCAATTTTGTATAAGTAATTTTCATAGTCAAAATCGAAATTAATGCGACTGGCTTTGGCAAAAATAAATGTAGGTGAAAATAATATTATTTTTTTTTTATGAAAAATTATTTCTAATCCATTTTGCGTGAAAGAAATAATTTAAGAATTTCATATGATTCTCAAAATAAAAGTAGTTGAGCTAAAAATTTTCTAAATTGATATAAATGTGAAGTTCCTAATATTTATTATAAAAGAAAAATTAACTTGCTTCAAAGTCTGAATCCTTATACATTTTTGCGACTCTATCATCTTTGTCTTTTATATATTCTTCGTGGTTTCACAGTTTTATCTTTTTCTATCTTGTTCTTTGTCTAGTAGTTTGTTGAGATACGGATCCTGGAGTATTAAAGTTCCTTATTGCACAGTTTAAAGGCTCTTTTACTTTCCATTTGACCAATTCGGCAGTTTTCTTGAGAGGCTAGAGTAGGTCAGGAGTTCCTAGTAACTTTTCTAAGGTCTTTATAACTCGCTCTAACACCTTCTTATTGTAAATTCCGAAATAAAAGGAAGCTGTATTCATCCCAGGGGATATAAAGAAGATATTCGTCCAACTGAAAGAAGTTGACATAAAAGAACGACGGGAAAAATGCTTGCGTATGCTGGCTATTCTATGATGTGCAGTTTTATAGCAGCTGTAGTAACTTGGCCTGTCAAGGCAGCATGAATTTGTAGCTTGCAACTTGAGTTCAAGTAATCGTGTGTGTGTGTGTGTGTGTGTGTGTGATTACCTAATTGTGATTACCTAATTGTGTGTATGTGATTACCTAATTATGATTACCTAATTGTGTTTATGGGAAAGAGCCCAAAGCTCGTATCTTCCCGTCTCCTGATCGGTTCCATTTTATACTTAGTGATACTTATCATACCTGTCCTTAAAACTATGGATTGAGATAGTATTAACTACCTCCTCGCTTAGCCAATTCCAATTATCAACTACTCTTACACTGAAAAAGTATTTCCTTACATCCTGCGAAGAAGTTTTCTTACGAAGCTTCAAACTATGACCTCTAGTTCTAGAGCCAGCCATATCAAAATATCGATCCCTATCCACTCTATCATAACCATGAAGGAATTTAAAGACTGTCACCATATCCCCCCTCACTCTTCTAGCTTCGAGTGATGGTAAGTCTAATTCCCTCAGCCTCTCATCATAACTGAGATAGCGTATTTCTGGCACCAGTTTCGTGGCATGTCTTTGAACTTTTTCAAGCTTAGCTATGTGCTTTTTCAAGTGCGGATTCCAAAAGGGGGCTGCATATTCGAGTTTTGGCCTCACATAGGTTACATAAATATTTCTGAACATTTCCTTGTCCATGTGCCTGAAGGCTACCCTTACATTTGATAAGAATGCATATGCTACCCTTACTATGCCATTTATATGTATTTCTGGAGACAAATCTGCCAGTATGTTTACTCCTAGATCTCTCTCATTTTCTGTCTCTTGAAGTTGTACTCCAGCCACCGAGTAGTCAAGCTTGGGCCTTCTTGCACTTGTACCCATTCTCATTACCTTACATTTTGAAGTATTGAATTTCATTAGCCACTTTTCTGACCACTCATGCAGATTATTTAGATCCTCCTGAAGTTCTCTACCATTGTTCTCGTTTTTTACTTTCTTCACAATCTTTGCATCATCTGCAAACATATTCATGAATGAATTTACACACTCTGGTAGGTCATTTACATATACAAGGAACAATAGTGGCCCTAAAACTGAACCCTGTGGAACTCCACTACTAACTCTTCTCCATTCAGACACTGAGTGTCTTACTCTAACCCTCTGTTCCCTTCCTTCTAAGTAAGTTTTTATCCATTCCAAAACATTTCCACCTATTCTAGCCATTGATTGCAGCTTCCTAATAAGTCTCCCATGTGGAACAGTGTCAAACGCTTTCTGGAAGTCTAGGAATATGCAATCTGCCCAGCCCTCTCTTTCCTGTAAGATTTGGCTTACCTCATCATAAAATTCTAATAAGTTTGTTACTGTTGATCTACCTTCTCTGAAGCCATGTTGCCTCACTGACAAAAAGTTGAAGGATTCCAAGTGAAGAGAGATATGTTTCCTTAGTAGTTTCTCCATAACTTTGCAAACTATGCTGGTCAAGGAAACTGGTCTATAGTTCAGAGCCGTATCCCTCCTTCCCTTTTTGAAGATAGGTATCACATTTGCTTGTTTCCAGCATCTTGGAATCTCCCCGATTCCAGTGACTCCTTAAATATGATACTTAGTGCCACTGATATTGTGTTTGCGCATTTTTTAAGCACATGAGGGGATATGTCATCAGGACCTGTAGCTTTATGAACATCTAAATCCATCAGCGCTTTGCATACCTCTGTGGCTGTAAGGTTGATGTTCTCTAATACCGGCCCTTGAGCTTCTATCACTGCAATCTGAGGGGGTGGGGTATTTTCTACTGTAAATACTGACTGAAACTCCTTGTTCAATTCTTTGCAGATCTCTTCGTCCGTCTCAGTGATGCTTCCATCCGCTCTCTTTAGCCTTAAAACCTGTTCTTTTACCTTCAGTTTTCCTCTGATAAAGCTGTGGAAAAGCTTGGGATTTTCTTTAGCCTTCCTGGTGATGTCCCTCTCATAATCTCTCTCTGCCTCTCTCCTTTTACTTAGGTAGTCATTTCTTGCTCTTTTGTAGGTTTGCCAGGCATTTATGTTTTTTCTCCTCCTATACCTTTTCCAGCATTTGTCTCTCCACTCCTTAGCTCTTTTACACCCATTATCGAACCATTTCTCTCTGGCATGAATTACACCTACTTTGGTGACAGGTATGCAGCAATCTACTATCTTCCCATATTTCTCACAAAAGATGTCATACATTTCTTGTACAGATTTGTTGTAAAATAAGGTTCTCCAGTCAATAACTGCAAAAAGCTCATTCATTTTGATGTAATCTCCTTTCGGATAGTTCCTCCTCATGTCCTCAGTGCCTCTACTCTCAGGAAGAATGTCTTCAATGATATACTCCATCAACAACACACAGTGGTCACTCTTTCCAATTGGTGGTTCATACTCAATATTTTCAATATCCAACACATTATCTGTGAACACTAGATCAAGTAGTGATGGCTCATCCCCACCCCTGGCTCTTGTTGGTTCCATTACATGTTGGTGTAGGAAATTCCCTTGTACGCAATCTAGGAATCTTGCCCCAAATGAGTCCTCACCACTGTGTGGGTCAAGATTTATCCAATCTATCTCTTTATGATTAAAGTCTCCCATAATCAAAATCCTACATTTTTTCTCCCGCGCCATGTTAACAACTGAGTTTATGACTTCAATCGTACCTATATGACTTTCCTCATAAATTTCAAGCCTATTTTGGTTCCTTGGTGGGTTGTATACAACAGTTATTATAATGCTCTCTGACCCAGTATTTATGCGAGCAACAAGAAATTCCCTGAACTCACTTTCTATAGCCAAGTTTATTTCTTCAACTTGAATCCTCTCACTTATGAGCAGTGCTATCCCTCCACCAGTCCTCTCAGATCTTTCGACCCTTAGTATTCTGAAGCCCTTAGGAAAAACTGTGACACTGTTTATGTCCTCACTCAACTTAGTCTCTGTAATTGCTACTATATCTGCCTTACTGTTGTGAATCCTATCTTTTAATTCTACTGCCTTACCAGCTAATCCATCAGCATTTGTGTATAACAATCTTAATGAGGCCCCATCCCCTGATCTTCTGTCATTATCTTCTTTATCTCCCCTTTGTCTGGAAGTATTCTGTAACGAAAATTTTTCTTCTCTTCTTCATTTCTTTCATCATTTAACCTTCTTGCCTCTTGCAACAAGTTTTTGATCTTTCCCATCTCTTCCTGTGTTCTGTATCGTCTAATGAACACTTCTTTGCATTCTTGAAGGTCTTTTAGACTTTTTTTTCTCAACAATATTTCCCTACATGTCTCCCCTCTCTCAAAGGTTACTTTTGTTGGTCTCGGCTTTCCTTCCCTCGAATATTTACCTAGTTGGTGTATGTTTACAATATCCTCAGGACCACATACTACTCCAAGCTTTCTTATCAGGTCTACAACGTTAGCTTTATTTTCTTCAAGTCTCCCCTGCCATGTTGGCTCCTGGGATTCACTTATGCCTGAGATTACCACTGTCTTCTCCTTATCAAGTGCCTGTCTGATGAGTGGGTTTGCCCTTTCCATCACAACGTCTTTCATTTTTTCGATTACTGTCTCTTTATAGTCAACTGTTTGTATGTTTTCCAGTGCCACCACCTTTACAGCCTCTTTTACTGCCACATTCCCCTTTAGTGCATCAGCAAAGGACGTTTTCATGGCATCATTTTCCATATTCAGCTCCTGGAACTCTTTTCTGAACTGTTCAATGTTTTCCTTAATCTGAACATTCCAAGCAGCAATCTCGTCTCTCTCAGAAGAGAGCAGTGAACTAACATCTAATTCCTTTAGGTTGTCATTCAGCTGTTTGTTTTTATCTTCTTGTTTAGAAATTCTAGATTCTAGTTGACTCTTTTCCCCTTCCAGCTTCTTTATTCTTTTTTCTAGTTCCTTTCTCTCCTGCCCTTGTGCTTTATTTGCTTCCTCCAAAGATCTTATTTGTTCTCTGAGTGTTTCATTCTCTTTCATTTCTCCATCCATATTCCGAATTTTATCATCAAGGCTTATAACCATTTCCTCTAACTTCTTGATTCTCTGTTTAAGTCCTCTGATGACTACCCCTTCTCCCGACCCATGGGTGGGAGAGGTTTGGGACAGAGATGGCTTCATTTTTATGTTCTCCCTCTCACAGAATATAGAAAGAAGACGAGAAAGAGGAAAAAAAAAGAAAAGAGAAAAACTTCTAATTTACCTTCACACAGAATTTTTATATCTCCATATAAGTGCTATTTAGTGACTCAGTTTGTCTCCTTTCTGGTAACACACATCTTGACTTAAAAACTTGACCATGGTAATTTAAGTATAAAAAGAAAAAGAAAAACAAAAGTCAAACTTGAAGGAAAATTCGAATTTGTGTTCGAGGTGGCACCCACCTGTTTCTGTTATATATTCTTCCTAACTGATAAACTGACTTGCTAACCAAGATATGTTATCACGGGATTTAGACTTTACATTTAACTCAATATATATACAAAATAACAAAATAGTAAAAGAGAAAGCTAAAAGAAAAGCAAAAAAAAATGAAGAAAATAAGACTGCTGTACTACTTGGCAACTTAACTCAGTACTGTTGACAGGTGGGTATTTGGTAATTTTTTTTTCTTTTATTATTCAATTTTTTTTCGTGTATCAAACTAACTAACTAGTTAATATAAATGGGAAGGATACTGATTTTAACAATATATAGAACCACAGGATCAGGTAAAACGGCTTAAGAGCTTTCCCCAGTTTACACAAAAAATTAGGTAATGTGATGTCTCCACCTCTGGCAACTCTTCTAGATTTCCCTCAAAGCAGAACTGGACGGCAGCTTCTCTCTCTTCCTCACGAAAAAGTTCTCAATTTTTTTCCTTTAATATGAACAGTCTCGTCTTACAACAAATATTAGTTTTTGTACTCACAATACTCTGCAGGATTTCAGATTTATGGAAATTATGGTAAAGTTTTCCACTAAGCACTTAGTCACTCGAAACAGTTAAAAATTTAAGAGGAGCAATTCCGTGCGTCACTGAACGCGCGGTGTGTGTGTGTGTGTGTGAGAGAGAGAGAGAGAGAGAGAGAGAGAGAGAGAGAGAGAGAGAGAGAGAGAGAGAGAGAGAGAGAGAGAGAGAGAGAGAGAGAGAGAGAGAGAGTATGTGTGTGTGTATGTGTGTGTGTGAGGGATCATCAGCTATTCTCATTTTTGCATGGGATCTCTAATCTTGACGAGATTTCTTCACATATTTTTGTTGAACACATGATCTCCTTTGATCTTTTTCTCCCATACATTGACTAATTCTGTCATTCCACCCCTTCTTTGGATGTATTTAAGGCTTCTGGTCCTAGGTTATTGCTAAAATACCGTCTGGTAAGACCGTGAGAGAGAGAGAGAGAGAGAGAGAGAGAGAGAGAGAGAGAGAGAGAGAGAGAGAGAGAGAGAGAGAGAGAGAGAGAGAGAGATTTTGTGGAAGTATACACGAGCAGTGTGAGAGAGAGATAAATTAGTGTAAAAGAATTCTAGAAGAGTAATGTGTGTGCGTGTGTGTGAGAGAGGGAGAGAGAGAGATAGATAGATAGATAGATAGATAGATAGATAGATAGATAGATAGATAGATAGATAGAGAGAGAGAGAGAGAGAGAGAGAGAGAGAGAGAGAGAGAGAGAGAGAGAGAGAGAGAGAGAGAGAGAGAGAGAGAGAGAGAGAGATGAATGGATGTTGAATGAGCGTGTAAAAATAGCAAATGGCATCGACCACTTAGGGTGATTGGGAGAGGATGAGAAAAGACCAAACTTTTGACAGTTGAAATGGATGAGGAGGAGGAGGTGGAGGGGTCGAAAGTGTGTTTGCATGTACACACCCTTAACCTGCAAGTTTATTTTGTTCAGGTGGTCTTATATATTCAAGTATATTTTTCTTCAGGGGGCCTGATAACCGAAATAATAATATTATTAAGGTGGTCTTATATTCCTTATTTAACCTTATATTCGCAAGTATATTTCCCTCAGGAGACCTGACAAACACAAGAATATTTTTTTTCAGGTGTCTTTATATTTTCTAGTGTACTTTCTTCAGGAAGCCTCATACTTGCAAGTATATTTTGCTCAGGTGAACATATATTCGCTAGTATATTTCCCCGGGAGGTCTTAAATTCGCAAATATATTTTCCTTAGGTGGCCTGATGTTTGCAATATTATTTTTGCAAGTATATTTTCCTCTTGTAGTCTTATATTCGCAGGTATATATAATCCTCAGGTGTCCTAATTTCTGCAAGAAACTTTTGGTTACTCTCTACATGAAAGTATATTTTACTAACGTGGCTTGATATATGCAAATATATATTTCGATCAAACTATTGGTCTCCTCAATACACAAGAATATTTTCATGTGCCTTAATACTCCAAAGAAAATGTTGCGTGTCCTCAACTTGCAAATATATTTTGTTTAGGTAACCTAATAGTTACAAGTATATATTTGAGTGTTTCCTACATGCAAGTATATATTGTTTAAGAGACCATATATTCGTAAGTACATTTTGCACATTGGACTGCTATCCAAGAGGAATCTTTTTGTTCTTCCAATATGCATATAGATTTTGTCCAGGTGACCTGATAACCTACAGAAAATTATGTGTACTTTACATGCAAGTATATCTTCTTTTGGTGGCTTTATAATCGCAAGTATATTTTCTTTTAATACTTTGATATCCAAATCCTCCACATACATTTTTTTCGGATGGTCGCGATCTATGAAAGAAACTATTGTCTCCCCATCATATGCAAGTATATTTTGCTCTGGTGCCATTATATTCACAAGCATATTTTCCAGTAATGGGGTAATATTCAAAAGAAAATATTGTGTTCCCTCAGCATGTAAGAATATTTTGTTACTATAGCCTTCCATATGCATGTATGTTTTCATAAGTTGGTCTGATTATGTAAAAATAATTACTGGTCCTAATCATGCAAGTATATTTTGCTACAGTACCTATCGATCTATCTATCTATCTATTATCTATCTCTATCTATCTATCTATCTATCTATATATATATATATATATATATATATATATATATATAATATATATATATATATATATATATATATATATATATATAATACACACACACACACACGCATACACACACACACATGTATATATTCATCAGGTGGACTGATACTGGAAAAACATTTTTCTTGCTCTCATCATGCAAGTATATTTTGTTACATAGCCTTCCCATCCTCCTCAAGACTCTGGAACTCTCTTTCTACTTCTGTCTTTCCTAATTCTTATAACCTATCTTCCTTCAAAAGGCGGATCTATCGTGATTTCAGGGCCTAATCCTACCATATCACTAGGTCCTCAAAACTTCTACTATTCTATCAGCCTGTCCTAATTTTATTGTTTATCATTCCCTCATTTCTGCCTTGTCTTTAACGTTCTACTTTCTCTTCGTCTCTATTTTCTTTTTCGTGCCTGGGTCCGATGAGGGCAATTTCCTTGCCTGTACCCGTGCCACACCCATAAAAAATGTATATTTACTTCCACTGGCATAATTATAAACGAGAAAATCTTGCGCGTCCTCAACATAGAGGTCTATTTTGTTCAGGTGTCCTTATAATTGCAAGTATATTTTACTCAGATGTCCTGAGCCAGCTGAAAAACACTGCGTGCCATAAACATGCAAGTATATATTCTCATATAGTCTTACATTCACAGGTATATTTTTCTCAGACTTATAATCGAGAGATAATTTTTCGTGTCCTCAACATGCAAGTATATTTTCCTGATATTCATGTGTGTGTATATATATATATATATATATATATATATATATATATATATATATATATATATATATATATATATATATATATATATATATATATATATATATATATATATATATATATATATAAACCTTTAACTTATATGGCTTAACTCTCCGTCTGCTATCTATACAATATATTTTGAACAACGTGTTTTTATTTTAAAGAATTGCGAATACGTTTCTAGTAGGTGCCTTTTTGCTTGACTGGTCATATATATTTTTTCCGGACAAGATTAACCAGACTGGTAGAATGCTAGAGGGAGGCCTAGGTTTGGGTGGATGGATGGAGTATGTAGAGCCCTGAATGATAGGAGGATGGATGTGAGGGAAGCAAGTGAGCGTGCTAGGAATAGGAATGAGTGGCGAGCGATTATGACGCAGCTCTGATGGGCATCTCCTGTTATCACGGGGCGCATCTTACAGAGGTAGCCCTGTGGTAGGGGCAGTAGGAGGAGTTGGCAGTTGTGAAGCGACACAGATTGTGGAAGAGCCGGGAGGATGGGCTGTGGCACTCCAGCAGGGCCATCTGAACGGTTGCTAGCTCCCTTGTCATTGGCCATAGAGCAAAGTGATCCCCTTATTGTTTTCTTTTTTGATGTCGGCTACCATCCAATTAAAGGGGGAAACAGCCAAGTAGATAGATATTTAATATTTTATGTGGAACCGCGGTAGCGTAGCGTTTAGAACTTTCGACTCGGGAAGTGACGAACCCGCTTTCGATCCCACTGCCTTTTGCTGTAGTAAAGGGCACTTAACCTTAATTCTGCAACTTCAACTTGTCTGTGTCCACCCCCATCATGGGGAATAATAGTTACACAGAATATGAGGAAAAAAATCTCTGAGGTTTAAAGTACAGATAGCATGAGATAGTTATGTATGTGTGAACTGCAACCTTTGAATTCAACATATTTGATTTTGTAATTTATGTATTATTTCTGAATGTCATTTATGTAAGTGCTTCTTCCTCAGCTCGGTCGTAGATGCCATCAGTAATGGATTTTATGCAATAAAAAGTAAAAGGAAGGTTAAAGAAAACTATATTTTACAGTAGAAAGAAAGATAGGCAGACTGAAATATTCTTGCACTATTATTAAACAGTCATAGATCTTCTCTATAGGCAACAGTTTTCTCTAAGTTCATTTTGAGTCGCTCTTTCTCAAATGCCTTTTTAAGGCTATTGTTGGCTCTGGTTGACAGTATTAAGGAAGGATCCCTTTCCTGACACCAAGCGTTTCCATTGATCCGGGCATAGGACCGGGACTCAAGGTTCTGTGTACTTTTCAAGAATACCCACTGTAAATTTTGTGTGTGGACTAAAGAAATTATTATAATTATTATTATTATTATTATTATTATTATTGTTATTATTATTATCATTATTTTTGTTATTATTATTAATTATTATAATAATAATAATAATAATAATAATAATTATTATTAATAATATTATTGTTATTATTATTATTATTATTATTATTGAATTATTATTATTATTATTATTATTATTATTATTATTATTATTATTATTATTATTATTATTATTATTATACTGATCAAGTAGCTGATTGACTTCTCACAAGACTTGTGAATGTCCTGATTGCAGTCTTTGAAAGCGAGGCGAACGAAAATATGATGAAGCTGAAGTGTTTGGAGGCCTGTGCCAGAATATAAGAGGCCTCATTGTCATAGGCGCTCGTAAAACAGCACTCCCGACCTAACTGAAGAGACATAAAAGTGGTCGTTAGAATTTAAAGAAAAAAATAATAATAATAAAAATAAAATAAAATAAGATAACAAGAGAAAGGGTGATATGACGAGCGTATCTCCCACAGGAATATTATTGGCTATTACTGATACTGGGCTAAAACATGTAGACGAAGAAGAAGTCTGATTGATGATTCGGTTTTACGTCTCGAAATTCCCTTTTCTACTAAGGGCTTGGATGGATGCCTTCTTGAGAAGGAGTTGTTTTGGCATGTGTAATCTTTACCCTGAGTGGATGCCCTTACTCACCTCAGTCCGTGACGGGGCGCGAACCCTCGACCTGCCGCCTCAGAGTCGCGGACGCTACCAGTTGGCCACGGAGACTACATTACTGATACTGGGCTAAATATGTGAAATTTGAAGGAAATTCGATTTGTTTTCATCGCGAGGTCAGTTCTCGCCGAGGTATGTTATGGATTTCTATTAATACCAGGGTAAGTGTGTAAAGGTAGGTACAAGATCAGTGTCTGTAGGATTTAGTTTTCACCCAGGAGGTGCCGGTATCGACATAAAAAGAGTCGTTAAAGCCTCAGTAAAATAGAAGAGAAAATTACGAAAGATGAGACGTTGTCACAAACGTGTCTTTTACTGGTATGTTATTGGTCTCTGTTTATGCATGGTTAAGTGTGTGAAAGAAGATGGAACTTCGGTTTTCAGTTTGTCAGTACAATAGTAGATATTGCTCCTGCTACCTACCCAAAAGGTCCCATATTCGGCATAAAATGAGTTCTTAGAAATTCATTATGAAAAGTCAGATGCGTTTATGAAATCCATTTGTGTGTGTCTAGCTAACTAACAATATGGTGTCCAAGGTTTACACTGTTTAAGAAATCGGGCCAATGGGTCCGAAAGTAGGTATGAATTGGTCTGATTCTCACTCAGAAGGTCCTGAGTTCTACGTAAAAACAATCTTTAGAGCTTCGGCAAAAAAAAAAAAAAAAAAAAAAAAAAAAAAAAAAAAAAAAAAAAAAACGACCGGATCTTCTACAGGGATTCATTGACTTTTATTAACACCGGGCTAAGTGTGTGTGCATGTGTATGTATGTGAGTGTAAATGAATTTTTTGTGTGTGTGCACAACCTCTGTGTTTAGCTATTGAGTAATGACTTTCATTCCGGAGGTCCCGTGTTTGACTCTCCAATTTGACTTTTAGAGGGATTTTTTCATTTTTTTTTCATTTTTTTTAATATGAAGGGGAGTGAATTGATATACCATATATGTGGTAGATACTTTCATGTCAAGAAACTGATTAAATACAACTTTCAAAAAATTTGTGTCCAATTTGGTGATTGGATAGACTTCGTTAAGGACAAACAGAGCGGTCCCACAGCCTAGAGATAAATTATATAACATTAATTAAATGCACAAATAAATACATAAATATATTAATTAAACAGATAAATAAATCAAGTAAAAAAATTATATTGTCAACAGATCAGAAAATAATCATTTGCAGCTGAAAATTTTATCTTTATCTGTTTAATCTCTTAATCCTTATTTTAATCTTCTAATCCCCGTTTGTTAGCGGTCAAACAATATGGAGATTATAAATTATATAGTTTATAATGGACCAGCAAAGTTACTGAGTATTGAAAAGACATTATTATCATTTCTTTTTCAATTCCTTGGTCTCCCTTTTCATTTCCTATCTAATCAGCGTTTAGTAACGACCCGGATTTACGTCACGGATTCCCATTTCTATGAAGGGCTAAGATGTTGCCTTCTTACGAAGAACTTTGGTTTTGGCAGTATGGCTGTTACCCCGAGTGAATGCCCATTATAACCTCAGACTGTGGTGGGTTTCGAAGCGACGACCTCATTCATCCGAGTCGCTTAATATACCACCCGGCCACCGCGGCCACATCCAGTCAACGATTAGTATTCACTTTTATTATCTTTCATATTATTATTATTATTATTATTATTATTATTATTATTATTATTATTATTATTATTATTATGGTTAATAATAATAATAATAATAATAATAATAATAAAAATAATAATAATAATAATAATAATAATAATAATATATAATAATAATAATAATAATAATAATAATAATAATGTATCATTATCGACACATGCAGTTAAATGTCACTTAACTAAGTATACAATATATATATATTTCAGAACGCTCTTGACATATAATACTACAATCTCTTGAAATTTTATATTCACATAATACTGACAGTTTTTTCTGTTTCCATTTATTTATTTATTTATTTATATATGTTTGTTTTTATATTTAATATAAGCTTCTCTGGTAGCGCGTGATATTATATAAAATATATCTATTTAATCTTTTAGCTGATGCAGTGTTTTCATAAGTTTTTCAGATGAATATGTCATACATATTAAGAAGGGATATTGCAAAAAAAAAAAAAGAAAAAAATTAAAAGAGGGACGTGAGTATGATAAACAATATATATATATATATATATATATATATATATATATATATATATATATATAATATATATATATATATATATATATATAATATATATATTTTGCCAGGGGCAAAATATGTTTCATGTTTTTACATTTATTAATGTGTTTATTTACTCATTGTTGATGCTCATATAGCGTGTGACTTGAATTAGATGCGTAAAACGCCACTCTTGAGGCTGGGAAGAAAAAGTAAAATGAACTCATGTATAGCAGTTAGCTGAGAGGCAGCTTCTCTTATACCTTCGGTGGTATAGTTGATAACGCCTTGGCACACTTATTGTGTGCCAAAGGTTCGAGTTCCAGCCAGGGCAATATATATAATATATATATATATATATATATATATATATATATATATATATATATATATATATATATATATATATATTCAAATAAGCACATTAACATATGTGAAAACATGAAACACATTGTGCCCCTGCCCGAGATTCGAACCTAAGACATAATTACTGTGCCAAGGCGCTACCCACTACACCACTGGAGGTCTTAAAAGAATTAGCTAACCTCTGAGCTAACTGTTAAAGTATATATATATATATATATATATATATATATATATATATATATATATATATATATATATATATATATATATATACACACACACATTAGATACTATTTTATGATAAGCACTCGTGTTATTTTATAGATATGAATATTCGAACTACAAAGGGAAAAATAACGACAGTACCTTTTTTTTATGGTTGTGACACCGGGACAGGCAAGAAAATTCCCCTTATCAATAAAGGCCCAGGTATGAAGAATAAGTAAAAGGTTAAGGACTAGGCAGATATGAGGTAATAAAGCACAATAAAAAAGACAGGCTGAAAGAATAGTCGAAGTACTGAGAACCGAGAGCTATGGCACGATTAGGCCCTGAGATGACGATAGATCCGCTTTTTGAAGGAAGATAGGTTATAAGAATTAGGATAGACAGAAGGAGGAAGAGAGTTCCATAGTCTGGAGGTAGATGGGAAGAATCAGTCACTGCACCGACCAATCCGCGAGCAATAATAAATTTCCACACACTACCTATGTGTATGTACGCACAAAGAAAATTAACCCATGTTGATGTAATATTATACTCATCGTCATCTGGGGGCGTTAGGGAGAGTATCTAACCTTAATTCCTCAGCTCCATCTTGTGTGTGTCCACCCCCATTTGAAGGGGACTGATCGTGCCAAAAAATGTAAAGAAAATTTTATTCATCGTCTGTTACATGCGAAGCTTTGTTGATAATCATACTCTTGAGAGCGCCGAAGTTTCCTTATTCTCATCTTAATCCAAATTTTCACATATATAAGCACATACACTCGCAAGCGCGCACTCACATGGAGATATCGATATTAATTGACAATGGTGTGGCCTTAGAAAAACAAGTATTATGCGCTAAAAAAACACACACACACATAAGTACAAGCAAAGACTAATCTAGAAAACCATATTTATGTATGTGTATGGGAGAGAGAGAGAGAGAGAGAGAGAGAGAGAGGAGAGAGAGGAGAGAGAGAGAGAGAGAGAGAGAGAGAGAGAGAGAGAGAGAGAGAGTATTCATGTAACTCGATAGTTTTCATTTTTGCAAAGCTGTGATGCAGTATCATAGAGATTGGATTATATATACAAAAGAGAATTGGAAAAGCACACATGACACCCACGTTTTCCATCGAAGCCTTCTGCCTGGCGTGGGAACAATAGCTCGGGTGTAATATAATAATCATATTATATCAAAACGATTGGGATTTATTCCAATAAATAACCTTTTATTGTGT
>JAXCGZ010011912.1:52500-54203 GCA_037179515.1 Halocaridina rubra
TCCTCTCCATTACTCGTTATTTTTATACCTATATATTTGTCTCGAATGAGGAGCCGCGGTAGCTCATTGGTAAAGCGTACAGGTCGGGAAGTAACAACCTTGACACACGCGGATTCTATCCCGCAGCGGGGAGTTAAGAATGGCGTCCAGCTTTAATGCCCAAGTTCTAAGTTGTATGTTGCCACCCTCATTTGAATCAGGACTAATTGTGACTTAAAAAGAAGTAAATTTTTTGGGTCAGCTGAAGAAAACGCACCCCAAAATTGCTATCTGGGGTAGTTATGTATATTAGTAAATAGTTAAATTGGGTGTGGGGGTCGGAGCTCCCGGTTAGGAAACAGTTTTTTTTTTTTTAGGTTATATTATGGTTATATTTTCTGTAATATGCATAAACCGTGTTTGACATAAATTTTGTGTTGCTAAATTACAACTTCAGCTTTGATCATATTTTTGTCCTTCAGGTACACTTTGGTATTGTGGCCCAATTTATCCACATGTCGGTTAGGTACGTCAGAATAAGAATTTCACTCTAATTATTATATAATCCCTTAACTCATGCGTAACATCATATTTGAGTTATTTGGGCCGTGTTGGTAATTATGCCAGGGAGGAAAAGGGATTATGTTAATTGACTTAAGGCCAAAATTTGATGAAGAAAGCACTGCTTCTGACATTTGCATTAGGAAATCAAAAGGGCATGTCAGCTGGAAAAAACTCATGGTTAATTACACCAAGCATGGGAAATGTTGAAACTTATTTGGTATCTAAAGGAATATGAAATCATTGGGTCTTGTAAATATGAGCAACCCCCAGGTTAGAGTAGGTTAGGTTACGCTAGGTTAGGTTGGATTTGGGTTGGGGAACGTAAACTTAGGTTCCTTGTCTTGTAAGTATTGATGACCCTAGAACAACCTGAGGTTATTCTTCTGTACAGAATCCAAATCATATGTAAAAGCAAAGGCAGAAATTGATATTTACTAATTACTTCTGACAGCCATATGCATGGAACACCCTATGTGAGGTTATTAGCACTTTTTTATATTTATTGATTTTTTGTGACATTCTCCTAGTTTTATAAGTATGTGCATTTATTCATAATGGATCCACGTACCTTTCTAGCCTCTTTGAGATCAGCACTATATTGAGCTCGCTTACTGCCACTGTGGTTGCATTGCATAACTCTTAAAAGTTATGATGAAATTCCTTAAGAAAGAGTCGTTTCAAGGATCTAATTGACTCATAATTAAACATCAACAACTAACAGCTTCTTCTTCTTCTTCTGGGAAGACGAACACAAAGGCAGAATAAATTTTGGTTGAATGTGAGGTTTACATAATGTGTTTTCTTCTCACCAGAAGAGATCTATCATCACTGTGTTTAGCATTTAAAGAGTTATTTAAATGCTCTTGTGATATGTATTCTATCTTTACAAATAAACTTGCAAATAGCTCGTCGCCCTGTGTTTACATTCAATCAAGCGTCTGCTTGTTGGAACTAGTATCATCCACATAAGCCGCGATGCAAGAAATAGGTTGTTGAACTGCAGCTTTTCCGAGTGCAACAAGTGTAATTTGCCCTGCAAAACATATATTGAGCCATATTTAAACAGTGTAAGTGTACACACACACACACACACACACACACACACGACACACACACACACACACACACACACACACACACACACACACATATAATATTTT
>JAXCGZ010011913.1:7500-25000 GCA_037179515.1 Halocaridina rubra
CTGTGTATGGCTAGGATACCCCCATGGGGGGGATCCTAGCCATTAACAGAACCGCGTCAGATGCGTTTATGAAATCCATTTGTGTGTGTCTAGCTAATTAACAGTATAGTATCCTAGGTTTACACTGTTTAAGAAATCGGGCCAAATTAATTAACTCTAGTGAGATGTATCCTGACAGTTCGAGAAGAGCTTCGTTAAGGATGAGTTAGGAAATATATTAAACTTTATTAGATACACTAAGGGAAGTTCAGCGATTAAGAAAATAGGGCACACACTGAGTCCAAGAGGGATGAAACTAAACAACATAAATAAGGATAAGAAGATATCTATAAGTGTCAAGGAAGAAGGAATTGGAGGCATTACAAACAAAACAGGTGGCAATAGAAAATGCATCAGACATGTGAAAAAGAAAAGCTGATAAAAAGAAGGGATGTACAATTGACATACATGATAAAGACTGGAGGAAAATACTAAAAATGTCTAAAATGAAGGGAGAACACTTTAAAGTGTGTCAAACAGCATAAAAGGAACCTAAAAGAATCTTGCATTATCACAATAGCAATAATAATAATAATAATAATAATAATAATAATAATAATAATAATAATAATAATAATAATAATAATAATAATAATAATAATAATAATAATAATAAGAACAATAATAATAATAATAATAATAATAATAATAATAATAATAATAATAATAATAATAATAATAATAATAATAATAATAATAATAATAATAATAACAATAATAATAATAATAATAATAATAATAATAATAATAATAATAATAATAATAATAATAATAATAATAATAATAATAATAATAATAACAATAATAATAATAATAATAATAATAATAATAATAATAATAATAATAATAATAATAATAATAATAATAATAATAATAATAATAATAACAATAATAATAATAATAATAATAATAATAATAATAATAATAATAATAATAATAATAATAATAATAATAATAAGAAGAAGAAGAAGAACAATAATAATAATAATAATAATAATAATAATAATAATAATAATAATAATAATAATAATAATAATAATAATAATAATAATAATAATAATAATAACAATAATAATAATAATAATAATAATAATAATAATAATAATAATAATAATAATAATAATAATAATAATAATAATAATAATAATAATAATAATAATAATAATAACAATAATAACAATAATTATAATAATAATAATAATAATAATAATAATAATAATAATAATAATAATAATAAAAATAATAATAATAATAATAATAATAATAATAACAATAACAATAATAATAATAAGAACAATAATAATAATAATAATAACAATGATAATAATAATAATAATAATAATAATAATAATAATAATAATAATAATAATAATAATAATAATAATAATAATAATAATAATAATAATAATAACAATAATAACAATAATTATAATAATAATAATAATAATAATAATAATAATAATAATAATAATAATAATAATAATAATAATAATAATAATAATAATAATAATAATAATAATAATAATAATAACAATAACAATAATAATAATAAGAACAATAATTAATAATAATAATAACAATAATAATAATAATAATAATAATAATAATAATAATAATAATAATAATAATAATATATAATAATAATAATAATAATAATAATAATAATAACAATAATAATAATAATTATTATTATAATAATAATGATAATAATAATAACAATAATTATAATAATAATAATAATAATAATAATAATAATAATAATAATAATAATAATAATAATAATAATAATAATAATAATAATAATAATGTCAAAAATTATAACAGAAACAATAATAGCAAAATCTTCATTGTTGCATTATTATGAAGAAAAATTCTTATTTCCTTTCAAGCACGGGCATTTTACTTCAGAAATATTCCTTTTTATGAAAGTTATGTGAGTATGCGTGCCCCACACACACACACACACACTTGAAAAAGCACATAGCTAAGCTTGAAAAAGTTCAAAGACATGCCACGAAACTGGTGCCAGAAATACGCAATCTCAGTTATGATGAGAGGCTGAGGGAATTAGACTTACCATCACTCGAAGCTAGAAGAGTGAGGGGGGATATGGTGACAGTCTTTAAATTCCTTCATGGTTATGATAGAGTGGATAGGGATCGATATTTTGATATGGCTGGCTCTAGAACTAGAGGTCACAGTTTGAAGCTTCGTAAGAAAACTTCTTCGCAGGATGTAAGGAAATACTTTTTCAGTGTAAGAGTAGTTGATAATTGGAATTCGCTAAGCGAGGAGGTAGTTAATGCTATCTCAATCCATAGTTTTAAGGACAGGTATGATAAGTATCACTAAGTAT
Organism: Halocaridina rubra; assembly: GCA_037179515.1. NCBI lineage: Eukaryota > Metazoa > Arthropoda > Malacostraca > Decapoda > Atyidae > Halocaridina > Halocaridina rubra. Next base: position 9,896 of record JAXCGZ010011913.1, read on the forward strand.
AAAATGGAACCGATCAGGAGACGGGAAGATACGAGCTTTGGGCTCTTTCCCGTAAACACAATTAGGTAATCAATTAGGTAATCACACACACACACACACACAACTAGAATCCAGACTTTCTAAACAAGAAGATAAAAACAAACAGCTAAATGACAACCTAAAGGAATTAGATGTTAGTTCACTGCTCTCTTCTGAGAGAGACGAGATTGCTGCTTGGAATGTCCAGATTAAGGAAAACATTGAACAGTTCAGAAAAGAGTTCCAGGAGCTGAATATGGAAAATGATGCCATGAAAACTTCCTTTGCTGATGCACTAAAGGGGAATGTGGCAGTAAAAGAGGCTGTAAAGGTGGTGGCACTGGAAAACATACAAACAGTTGACTATAAAGAGACAGTAATCGAAAAAATGAAAGACGTTGTGATGGAAAGGGCAAACCCACTCATCAGACAGGCACTTGATAAGGAGAAGACAGTGGTAATCTCAGGCATAAGCGAGTCCCAGGAGCCAACATGGCAGGGGAGACTTGAAGAAAATAAAGCTAGGGTTGTAGACCTGATAAGAAAGCTTGGAGTAGTATGTGGTCCTGAGGATATTGTAAACATACACCAACTAGGTAAATATTCGAGGGAAGGAAAGCCGAGACCAACAAAAGTAACCTTTGAGAGAGGGGAAACATGTAGGGAAATATTGTTGAGAAAAAAAAGTCTAAAAGACCTTCAAGAATTCAAAGAAGTGTTCAATAGACAATACAGAACACAGGAAGAGATGGGAAAGATCAAAAACTTGTTGCAAGAGGCAAGAAGGTTAAATGATGAAAGAAATGAAGAAGAGAAGAAAAATTTTCATTACAGAGTTCTTCCAGACAAAGGGGAGATAAAGAAGATAATGACAGAAGATCAGGGGATGGGGCCTCATTAAGATTGTTATACACAAATGCTGATGGATTAGCTGGTAAGGCAGTAGAATTAAAAGATAGGATTCACAACAGTAAGGCAGATATAGTAGCAATTACAGAGACTAAGTTGAGGGAGGACATAAACAGTGTCACAGTTTTTCCTAAGGGCTTCAGAATACTAAGGGTTGAAAGATCTGAGAGGACTGGTGGAGGGATAGCACTGCTCATAAGTGAAAGGATTCAAGTTGAAGAAATAAACTTGGCTATAGAAAGTGAGTTCAAGGAATTTCTTGTTGCTCGCATAAATACTGGGTCAGAGAGCATTATAATAACTGTTGTATACAACCCACCAAGGAACCAAAATAGGCTTGAAGTTTATGAGGAAAGTCATATAGGTACTATTGAAGTCATAAACTCAGTTGTTAACATGGCACGGGAAAAAAAATGTAGGATTTTGATTATGGGAGACTTTAATCATAAAGAGATAGATTGGATAAATCTTGACCCACACAGTGGTGAGGACTCATTCGGGGCAAGATTCCTAGATTGCGTACAAGGGAATTTCGTACACCAACATGTAATGGAACCAACAAGGGCCAGGGGTGGGGGTGAGCCATCACTACTTGATCTAGTGTTCACAGATAATGTGTTGGATATTGAAAAAATTGAGTATGAACCACCAATTGGAAAGAGTGACCACTGTGTGTTGTTGATGGAGTATATCATTGAAGATATTCTTCCTGAGAGTAGAGGCACTGAGGACATGAGGAGGAACTATTGGAAAGGAGATTACATTAAAATGAATGAGCTTTTTGCAGTTATTGACTGGAGAACTTTATTTTACAACAAATCTGTACAAGAAATGTATGACATCTTTTGTGAGAAATATGGGAAGATAGTATATTGCTGCATACCTGTCACCAAAGTAGGTGTAATTCATGCCAGAGAGAAATGGTTCGATAATGGGTGTAAAAGAGCTAAGGAGTGGAGAGACAAATGCAGGAAAAGGTATAGGAGGAGAAAAAACATAAATGCCTGGCAAACCTACAAAAGAGCAAGAAATGACTACCTAAGTAAAAGGAGAGAGGCAGAGAGAGACTATGAGAGGGACATCACCAGGAAGGCTAAAGAAAATCCCAAGCTTTTCCACAGCTTTATCAGAGGAAAACTGAAGGTAAAAGAACAGGTTTTAAGGCTAAAGAGAGAGGATGGAAGCATCACTGAGACGGATGAAGAGATCTGCAAAGAATTGAAGAAGGAGTTTCAGTCAGTATTTACAGTAGAAAATACCCCACCCCCTCAGATTGCAGTGATAGAAGCTCAAGGGCCTGTATTAGAGAACATCAACCTTATAGCCACAGAGGTATGCAAAGCGCTGATGGATTTAGATGTTCATAAAGCTACAGGTCCCGATGACATATCCCCTCATGTGCTTAAAAAATGCGCAAACACAATATCAGTGGCACTAAGTATCATATTTAAGGAGTCACTGGAGTCGGGGGAGATTCCAAGATGCTGGAAACAAGCAAATGTGATACCTATCTTCAAAAAGGGAAGGAGGGATACGGCTCTGAACTATAGACCAGTTTCCTTGACCAGCATAGTTTGCAAACTTATGGAGAAACTAATAAGGAAACATATCTCTCTTCACTTGGAATCCTTCAACTTTTTGTCAGTGAGGCAACATGGCTTCAGAGAAGGTAGATCAACAGTAACAAACTTATTAGAATTTTATGATGAGGTAAGCCAAATCTTACAGGAAAGAGAGGGCTGGGCAGATTGCATATTCCTAGACTTCCAGAAAGCGTTTGACACTGTTCCACATGGGAGACTTATTAGGAAGCTGCAATCAATGGCTAGAATAGGTGGAAAGGTTTTGGAATGGATAAAAACTTACTTAGAAGGAAGGGAACAGAGGGTTAGAGTAAGACACTCAGTGTCTGAATGGAGAAGAGTTAGTAGTGGAGTTCCACAGGGTTCAGTTTTAGGGCCACTTTTGTTCCTTGTATATGTAAATGACCTACCAGAGTCTGTAAATTCATTCATGAATATGTTTGCAGATGATGCAAAGATTGTGAAGAAAGTAAAAAACGAGAACAATGGTAGAGAACTTCAGGTGGATCTAAATAATCTGCATGAGTGGTCAGAAAAGTGGCTAATGAAATTCAATACTTCAAAATGTAAGGTAATGAGAATGGGTACAAGTGCAAGAAGGCCCAAGCTTGACTACTCGGTGGCTGGAGTACAACTTCAAGAGACAGAAAATGAGAGAGATCTAGGAGTAAACATACTGGCAGATTTGTCTCCAGAAATGCATATAAATGGCATAGTAAGGGCAGCATATGCATTCTTATCAAATGTAAGGGTAGCCTTCAGGCACATGGACAAGGAAATGTTCAGAAATATTTATGTAACCTATGTGAGGCCAAAACTCGAATATGCAGCCCCCTTTTGGAATCCGCACTTGAAAAAGCACATAGCTAAGCTTGAAAAAGTTCAAAGACATGCCACGAAACTGGTGCCAGAAATACGCAATCTCAGTTATGATGAGAGGCTGAGGGAATTAGACTTACCATCACTCGAAGCTAGAAGAGTGAGGGGGGATATGGTGACAGTCTTTAAATTCCTTCATGGTTATGATAGAGTGGATAGGGATCGATATTTTGATATGGTTGGCTCTAGAACTAGAGGTCATAGTTTGAAGCTTCGTAAGAAAACTTCTTCGCAGGATGTAAGGAAATACTTTTTCAGTGTAAGAGTAGTTGATAATTGGAATTCGCTAAGCGAGGAGGTAGTTAATGCTATCTCAATCCATAGTTTTAAGGACAGGTATGATAAGTATCACTAAGTATAAAATGGAACCGATCAGGAGACGGGAAGATACGAGCTTTGGGCTCTTTCCCGTAAACACAATTAGGTAATCACAATTAGGTAATCACATACAAAGACACACACACACACACACATTAAACAAACATGCTTGCGCATGCTCTTATTCACACGTTCCTTCATGTCAGATGTGTCGTTCCTTTAAGTCAGATGTGTAATCTAATACATTAACAATCAGAAAAGCGGAGAAAATGGGGGTGTTTTTCAAGAGCTTGCATATGTTACAGACAAAAAAATGCATTAAGTCACTCCGACATTTATCCTTCATCTACCATATCTGTAATTAATTCTCCTAGGTTATGGTCATTGTTTGTCTTAATGGAGTCAGAATTTCATGAAGCTGCTTTTCCATTGCTAGACATCACCAGTAATGGAATAAGTGTATTCTTTACCCTGCTGAAGTGATTGGGGATACCACACCTGAGATACCACTACCCTTTCGTTTTTATCCCCAGGTGGCTGTGGCACACTTAAAAGTGAATGAACTATTTTAGGGAATTAAATGTCAACATTTCTGGGCAGGAGCCATACAGTTTATCCAGTGACCAAATAAAACAATAAATATGTCTGTATGTGTATGTGTGTGTAATGTTATGCATATGGATATAAAGTTTAGGTGTGAAGTGTACCTTATACTTGAATTGTATCGCCAATTTTCCCCAGAAGTGTTTTAGGAACGCCTCCGATTCGTCTTCTTTCCTCCCCAATATTGGAATTCCCTTCCCAGTATTGTTCTGAGTCTAGAACATTTCTTGGCTACCGAAGTCTTAACGAAAGTTCTCCATATCTGAAAAGGAAAAGGATGAACACATGCACAAATGCTCACACACAAACTCACATACTACAGAGAATGAGTAATAGAAAAAAAATGAAGGATGTGATTGAAGGCGCTAATCCACTGATCAAACAGGCACTTGATATAGAGAAGTCAGTGGTAATCTCAGCCATAAGTGAATCTCAGGAGTCAAGATGGCCGGGGAGATTTCAACATATTAAAGTTAGGGTATTAGACCTGATAGGGAAGTTTGGAGTAGTATGTGGTCCAGAGAATATTATAAGCATTACCCGAATTTCTAAATATTCTAATGATGGAAAGACAAGAATAATGAAACTAACCATTGAGAGAGGGGACAAATGTAGAGAATTACTGATGAGGTCAAAAAACCTAAGAATCCTTCAAGAATTCAGTACAGTCTTCATTAGACCATATAGAAAACAAGAAGAGTTGTGTAAAGGATCAAAATGTTGTTGCAAGAAACTGGTAGGTTAAATGAGGGAACAAATGAAGAAGATGAGAAAATTTTTTGTCTCAGGGTTGTTTCAGCCAAAGGGGTGATAGAGAAGATAATACTAGAAGATCAGTGGATACAGCCTCATTAAGATTGCTATGCACAAATGATGGTGGGGTACCTGGCAAGGCAGTAAAAATAAAGGATAGCATTCACAACAGGTAAACAGATATAGTAGCGGTTACAGATGCTATTTTAAGTGTGGACATTAACAGTGTAACAGTTTTTCCTAAGAGCTTCAGAATATTATGGATTGAAACATCTGAGAGGCCTGGTAGAGGGATAGCATTGCAAAAAAATGAAAGTTTTCAAATTGAAGAAATAAACTTTTCTGTAGAAAGTGAGTTCAAGGAATTTCTTGTTGCTCACATAAATACTGGGTCAGAGTGCATTATGCAAACCGTTCTATATAACCCACTATGGAATCAATAAAGGCTAGACGTTTATGACAGACAGGGCTTTGTTAGCTATTTTTTGTTAGTGTTTTAGGAATCACGAGATTCTGTGATTGTCGAGTGTTTATTTCCAAAGTATTCCTAACGGTATTAATCTGCATGACCCATTCAGGTATGACATCTATTATTAACCTGTACATATGCATCATCATGTCGAATTTGATTTGGTCTTCTACTTTAAGCCTTTTAACTCCCTTATAAATTCAGTTGCCCGGTCAAAGCTTTTGCAATGACCAACAGCGATTTTAGCAGCAAAATGCTGAATCTTTTGAACCTTGTATAACATTCTTTTATTACACCCGTTACACATCACGGAACAATAGGATATACAGCTAAGAACTAATGCCTCCATTATTATTTTCCTGCTGTGGTTGTCAAAAATTCTTTATTTCTATTAAAGAAGAAGAGCATACCGTTTTCTTAAGTGCATATATATTTGGCATGAGATTCAAATGATAAAGGGCTGTCAAGAATTAGTCCCAAGTTCCTAACAGTAGGAAGTGGTGTAACATGATAAGATACTATTTTAATTTTTAGGTCTTTGCATATGCGGTCCAGATGAACTCTTGATCATATAAATATGAATTTAGCTTTGCTATAATTTACTCCAAGTCCATTTCTTGTAAAATATTTATCATTCTTTCAATGTGGTTTATATTTCTAAGCATAGGAGGTCAAGATGTTTTATATTTTTGGAGAGAAGAAACTGGGCATCATCTGAAAATTGAACAAGCTTGACATTCTGAACAGCAGTCTGTAAACCGTTTATAAATATATTGAAAAATATTGAATCAAGTACTGAACCCCGAGGGACAACAAATTTAACAAAAAGCTTTGAACATACGTGCCCTTTCTGTTTTTACTGGCTGCATGCGATTAGTTGGATAGCTGCTAAACCACAAGTCATCTATATGTCAGCCTCTATTTTTTCCTTGAGAGGATCGGATGAGAGACTGTTGAAAACTTTGGAGAGATCACAGATGGCAAGGAGTGATTTCTCATTCTTATATATGCTTTTGAGTTAAGTGTCAGTAACTTGTGTTAAGGCAGCTTGTGTAGATAGACCCTTCCTGAATCCGTGCTGGGTTCTTTAAAATAGATGGTTTCTTGACAAGCATTCATACAACTGCTTTGCAACAAATTTCTCTAAAACTTTAAATAAAATTGGGAGAAGGTTAATGGGTATGAAGTTTTCTAGATCCTCGTTGTCTCCCTATTAAAATACTGAGCTGAAAATTCTATATTCACATTCTTCTGGGAATACCCCTTTGGGAATGCAGTTGGTGATAATCTCAGTTATGTAGAAAACTAGTATAGGTAATGAATCTTTCAAGAATTGAGTGGACACTCCATCTACACCACAAGAATTTTTATTTAATTTTTTTTTTTAAATATATATCATTACTGAGGTTATGTCTACAGGTTGGGGCTTAAGGAGAGCATCTTGATAGATAAATGTTTCAGCCATTTATGTTTGGTTTTCTTGAATGTTGTTTGAATTTATGCTTTCATAAACCTCTATTCCTGTGTTTGCAAAAACCTAAAATTTTTCATTAACCTCAATGGAGCATTTGCATTTATCTTCTGAGTGGAGGTCTTTTTACATAGTACAATATCTCTTTTAATCGTCCATATCTTACCTTTTGTAGTTTTACAATTCTTGAATTTGCCTCTGCATTTATTTATTTTAACTTGTTTAATGAGATTTTTTGGACACTTTTTGGACTTTCTATTGCTCTTGAAGCAAGGGGGGGGGGTTATTATAAGTGTTACTATTGGGGCACAAGTATATAAACAAGGCACAAAGATTTTGTTGTCATTATCTGCGCATGTTTCTCGATGTCGTCGGTATTCAGAATCTTGTTGAATTTCGGAAAACAGCCTAACAAACTATTACAGAAATTATTCGGACTATAGCTTTATAAACTGCCTAAAGATTTTGTTGGTAACTGTTTCTTAGGCTATTTACATCTATCTCTACTGATGATATATGTTCATGATCTGATAAATGGTTATTTACTACTTCCGAGGACCTGATGATTTTTTTTTTATAATTTCTTATACTTACATGCATTGGGATTTAATTGTACTTGCTATACAAGTTGGTTTGGCAATTAGCTGATGAAAATTGAGTCTATTTATAATTTTCTTAATCATTGACTGTCAACATAGGAAAGTATTATTTAGATCACCAAGTAGGATTATATTTTTCTTTTCACGAGATATTAGTTGCTATTTATCTATGAAATATACAAATGCCTTTTAAGCTATCAGCTAAGTCTTCTTTGCCTGTTATTTAATAATTATTTTATAATGAACATAAGTTTTTTTCATTGGCCTAGTTGTTTACAATTTTCATATGTGAGTTTATGGTTAAAGAGACATCTATGGACATTTCCATCACACAAAAAGCAGGCTCATCATTTTCAATTATATAATGATAGTTTGATATTGGATTTCTTTGGATGAATTGGTCTTGGCCTCCCGTTTGAATATCTCTCCGCCTCTTCCTGGTTGTTAGAGTTTCTAGAATTATGGCTATGATAATCTTCCCGATACCTTTGTGTTCTGCCAATATCTGTAGGTTAGGCGTATAGTCTTCTTAATTCCTGTCTTTTCCGGCTTGTCTGTTAAAGTCTTAATATCTCCGGCGTTTTTGTGCTCTTCCCATAAATGTAGAAGAGGCAGTTAAAGTATTCGAAATCCTTCTCTTCCGGCCTGCTTGTTGTAGTTTTGTATATCGATAGTGTATGTTGTTCTTTGGGAGGGTTCTGAATTATTGTACTTTGGTCTATTAATACTTTCAGCTGAGCCAATAAGCAGGCTTGTCTGTTTGTTTCGTTTGTTCAGCATGCTTTTGCTCTTTCGTATTTGTGACCAAATTTCAATTACAAAATTAGGACACCACTCGCGTAAATTTCCATTATAACTACACACTTTTTCTTTGTGTTCGGATGAGGGTGGAGCAAAGTTCAAATATTCGTTTAGCAATATTCTTGTTTTGCTTTTTTAACTTTGCTTGAAGTTCACCATAGTCGCTTAGAAAAATTTCACTGATTGCGTCATCCGAGGCAACATTAATTAATTCACTTTAGATAACACGCTCCTTTACATTAGCTTTATAACAGTTTATTTTGTATATATATATATATATATATATATATATATATATATATATATATATATATATATATATATATATATATATATATATATATATATATATATATATATATATATATATATATATATATATATATATATATATATATATATATATATATATATATATATATATATATATATATATATATATATATATATATATATATATATATATATATATATATATATATATATATATATATATATATATATATATATATATATATATATATATATATATATATATATATATATATATATATATATATATATATATATATATATATATATATATATATATATATATATATATATATATATATATATATATATATATATATATATATATATATATATATATATATATATATATATATATATATATATATATATATATATATATATATATATATATATATATATATATATATATATATATATATATATATATATATATATATATATATATATATATATATATATATATATATATATATATATATATATATATATATATATATATATATATATATATATATATATATATACATATATATATATATATATATATATATATATATATATATATATATATATATATATATATATATATATATATATATATATATATATATATATATATATATATATATATATATATATATATATATATATATATATATATATATATATATATATATATATATATATATATATATATATATATATATATATATATATATATATATATATATATATATATATATATATATATATATATATATATATATATATATATATATATATATATATATATATATATATATATATATATATATATATATATATATATATATATATATATATATATATATATATATATATATATATATATATATATATATATATATATATATATATATATATATATATATATATATATATATATATATATATATATATATATATATATATATATATATATATATATATATATATATATATATATATATATATATATATATATATATATATATATATATATATATATATATATATATATATATATATATATATATATATATATATATATATATATATATATATATATATATATATATATATATATATATATATATATATATATATATATATATATATATATATATATATATATATATATATATATGTATATATATATGTATATATATATGTATATATATATATATATATATATATATATATATATATATATATATATATATATATATATATATATATATATATATATATATATATATATATATATATATATATATATACATATATATATACATATATATATATATATATATATATATATATATATATATATATATATATATATATATATATATATATATATATATATATATATATATATATATATATATATATATATATATATATGTATATATATATATATATATATATATATATATATATATATATATATATATATATATATATATATATATATATATATATATTATATATATATATATATAATATATATATATATATATATATATATACATATATATATACATATATATATACATATATATATATATATATATATATATATATATATATATATATATATATATATATATATATATATATATATATATATATATATATATATATATATATATATATATATATATATATATATATATATATATATATATATATATATATATATATATATATATATATATATATATATATATATATATATATATATATATAATAATAATACATATATATATATACATATATATATATATATATATATATATATATATATATATATATATATATATATATATATATATATATATATATATATATATATATATATATATATATATATATATATATATATATATATATATATATATATATATATACATATATATATATATATATATATATATATATATATATATATATATATATATATATATATATATATATATATATATATATATATATATATATATATATATATATATATATATATATATATATATATATATATATATATATATATATATATATATATATATATATATATATATATATATATATATATATATATATATATATGAATAATTTTTTACCCCGACCGGGATTCGAACCAAGGACTTATGATTACTAGGTCAAGGCGCTACCACTACACCACAGAAGGTTAAAAGGAATCCAACCTTATAGCTTATATCTGCTATACTTAGGAATGAACGCATTCTAACTGAATGCCACAATGTTCATATTACAGATTCCCCAACCTCACTCGTGGCTTCATTTTAACATTTAATTCAATTCCCAATCTCATTCGGGCCATGAAATTATCAAATAAGCACATTACATATGTGAAAACATGAATCATATTTTACCCCGACCGGGATTCGAACCTAGGACTTATGATTACTAGGTCAAGGCGCTACCACTACACCACAGAAGGTTAAAAGGAATCCAACCTTATAGCTTATATCTGCTATACTTAGGAATGAACGCATTCTAACTGAATGCCACAATGTTCATATTACAGATTCCCCAACCTCACTCGTGGCTTCATTTTAACATTTAATTCAATTAAATATATATATATATATATATATATATATATATATATATATATATATATATATATATATATATATATATATATATATATATATATATATATATATATATATATATATATATATATATATATATATATATAATATTTTGACAAACCAAGGCATTCCCTTTGAAGAAGTCCAGATAAGAGAGTCTTCTAGAGACCCAAATTGGATCTCCTTCACAGTAATGGCTTGCAAACTGAATCAATGGTCCACAGGCATGATTGTCTAGTAATTTTGCGAGGGCAAACAGCGGATACAACCTGGGCTATCAACAAAATATCCCAAACAACAGCCTTACTGAAACAAACATCAAAGAACCTATGAAAAAATCCTCTATCAGTGAGACCTTGGGAAGATACACAGTACAAACCTCTCTTGTCGCCGTCCACACACGAGAGACTTCTCTTGGAGAGATGGCTCATATAACCCTAGACACTTACCTAGACACAAAAACATTGGGAAGGCCCGATCAAACCATGGCACATACTCAAGTCAGCATCATCCATCTTATAGTAAGTACAGACACTAGGATCCAAGGACTAAACCCGGAACATACTAATAATAGCATCACACAGTCAAAAAACCCGCAGACAAATCCAAGAACAAATTACAACTATGACTATGGATGCATCTCACAAGTAAGATAAGAATATAACATTAGTACATGTGAACCCTCAACTCCCTTCTTTCTCATTTTGAGGATATAATAATGCTAATAAATAACTAAAACATTGATATTCTCCGTGTAAGTGACACTCAGTTTCTTCCTACAACTGAAAATAGGAGTGTGCATATCCCAGAGTTTAAAACATTTTGTAAAGGCCTTGGCCATTTGGGTAGGATCCGTATTTATGCTAGACATTATTTCAGTTCATCAGAAATGACAATAGGTCTAGAAAAACTGAAGAACTCGAAGATAAATGGATCACTGTGCAATATCAGAAACTTCTATTATTCATAATAGGGTGCGTTCACCAACACCCTAAAGCACCTTCCAGGTCATTCAATCATCAGCTAGAAATATTCAGAAATATCTGTGTGAGCCACAAACCCATATATATACTGGGTGACTTTAATGATGACTTGCTCTCAGCAGATAACAAAATGAAAAGGGCGATCAACACTGAAAAGTTAACACAAAAAGTGACAAAACTGGCCTATATAACCCCTAATATTAGGACTCTGAGAGATATGATAATAAGTAAAGTAGAAAGTATACACTATTGGGACGTATTTCCCTGCCCAATTGCAGATTATGAGCTCAGCATTGCTATGCTTAAGCTTAACAATCAAAAAAGGAAGACTCTTTTCAAGACATTCCGGTGCCTTGAAAATACTTCCTAGATATCTTTTGTGAAGCATTAATAAACAATAGAATTATATTTATTGGTATCCAAACAAAGATACGTCGATTTGCAGGTTGAAATTCTAACAAAAGTCTCTCTTGAATGCCTAGATAATTGCGCACCCATTGTAACAAGAAAAATTTCACGCCCCTCAGCCCCCTGACAAACTATTGACGTTAAAGAGGCAATGCAAATAAGGTATAGCATACAAAAAGAGCTAAAAATGAATAGATATGATATGACTCTTCGTGACCGTTATAAAGTAGGAGAGAAGCGTGTCAGATCCCTCATCGATATAAGTAAAAAATACTTTTACAAAAAACAATTTAATGACTCTAAACATGATACAACAGCAATATGGAAAGTGATAAGAAGCATGATACCCAATAGAAAAACCACCTCGGAAGTTTATGAATACTTTACGGACTTATAAACAAAGCAGAAAGCTAACTATTTTGTCAATGTTGGCAAAATACATATGTGAAATGCAAGAAAACGTCAACTCAATGAACATGAGTAATTACCTAAATGGCAATTCTTCCAATGTAAGCATCAGAGATTATGTCAAGATGAATCCTGTTGACTGTGCTACCATAATTCTTACCATAAAGAGCCCAAGGAACTCTGGCTCTTATGGTCCAGATGGCATTGATTTTCATTTCATCAAAGACGCTCTATCGATGACTGTATCTTATATTTTAAGTATTGTAAGCACCTCCATTGTTACTAGTTTTCCTGATTCTTACAAAAAATCACATATAATTTCTTTACATTAGTGGGGGACAGAGAAGATGTGACAAACTATCGTCCCATTTCCCTGGTATCTATTTTCTATGAATTACTGTAAAAAATTGTTGCATGACAACTAATATCATATCTAGGGACAAACAGACTATTATCTGTAAACTAGCATGTTTTCAGACCCAAGCTCTCCATGGAAGCTGCACTTCTCAAAGTTGCTAATAAAAATTACAATAATATAGCTTAGAAAAAATCTTTGTGCTTGTAATAATAGACTTTCTAAAAGCCTTTAACAATGTAAGCTATGAAATTCTTATTAATAAATGTATGAACCTATATATCTACCCTACCTGGTTTAGAGAGTATATATCTAACTGCAGACAGTCTATCTGTCTTGGCAACATTATCTCTACTCCAAGGGATCAGTCCTTTGTCCTATCCTGTTCTCCAGTTAAGTAAATGATCTATCTAATTTCATTCCTGATTGTTAAATTGTACAGTATTCAGAGATACACCCAGCTACTCTTTAGCAGTGATATTACTAATCTCCCAGAGCTATCCTGAAGAGCAGAAAACACTCTGTCAAAACTAAAACCTATTTTCAAGAAATTGGGCTGTTAATTAACGAAAGTAATACACAATACATGTTTATTGGTTCAAGGTACCAGAAGGCACAGATCCCAGAAAATACAACAGTACATTTTTGTTGCAATATCAAAACACCTTGCAAAGCTGTAAAAAATCTAGGAATTCACTTTGATGACTACATGTTGTTTGATTCCCATATAGATAAATTATGCAAAAAGGTAGCAGGAACTCTATTTTATTTATCACGTATAAAAAACAATTTTGAGACTACTACTCGAATAACGGTTATCCAATACCTAGTCCTCAAAAATTTCAATTATTACACAACTGCATGGGGAAATACCAGTATGGCTCTCATAACTAGAATACAGAAGCTTATATATGTTGCAGCTCTAGTTGCCATGGGAGAAGGAAGAAAATGTGACCACATCACACAGGCTCTCATAAACCTTGGGTGGCTGAGGGCAGAAAACAAGATCTCTTATGCTTTTTACGTTTTTGCATGTATCATTTTGACCCATCGCTATCTTAATTTGCTATTTAATTTCAAATCAGTCAGGGATATAAGAGGAACCAACACAAGACAGAACAGTGATCTCTTTATTCAGAGAACAAACACTGATGCAGCTTCTAAGATGATCACTATTAGAGGGTCATCACTTTGGAACAATATCCCAAAGCATCTTAAAAATTTATCCTCCTTCACAGATTTCAAAGACAAACTATATAATTTCCTTTTGGACAAATAGTTACTACTCACACACTAATCAAACTTAATGATTAAACGTAATTTCTCTTAACAATAACCATGATATATTATATCTTTTAACTACAGCTACTGTTAATTTTCTATGAAACCTTTATCTCTGTTCACTAGTTAGTATAACTATTATATCCTGAGTGTACTGCTCTACTACTGTAATATACTTATACACATGTATGCCCAATTACCTCATATCTCCATTTCAGGTATCTTAATGTGAAAGGTGTTACTTATGTTCTACTTTAATAACATTGCTGTCATTGCTATTGTCATCATTAATTTCAGAAATACTATTATT
>JAXCGZ010011913.1:30000-35000 GCA_037179515.1 Halocaridina rubra
GGAGCTGAATCAGTTGCTATTTGCAGATGATACTGTGGTGGTGGTAGATTCCGAGGAGAAGTGGTGTCAGCTAGTGTCAGAATATGGAATGGTGTGTGAGAGAAGGAAGTTGCGAGTGAATGTGGGAAAGAGTAAGGTTATGATGTGTACAAGAAATGAGGATGGTGCTCGATTGAATGTTATGTTGAAAGGAGAGACACTTGAGGAAGTTTATCAGTTTAAGTATTTAGGCTCGGTTATAGCTGCAAATGGTGGAGTGGAAGCAGATGTGTGTCACAGAGTGAATGAAGGAGGTAAAGTGTTGGGTGCGCTGAAAGGAGGGATGAAGAATAGAGGGTTGGAAATGAATGTTAAGAAAGTTTTGTATGAGAAAGTGGTCGTGCCAACTGCCAAGAGTTATGGGGTATGAAAGTAAGTGAGAGACAGAAACTAAATGTGCTTGAGATGAAATGCCTGAGGAGTATGATTGGTGTATCTCAGTTGGATAGGGTTAGGAATGAAGTGGCGAGAGCAAGAACGGGTGTGAGGAGAGAAATTGCAGCCAGAGTAGATAAGAATGTTCTGAGATGGCTTGGCCATGTGGAAAGGATGGATAATGAAAGACTGCTGAAAAAGGTGATGAATGCGAGAGTTGATGGGTTAAATGCAAGAGGGAGGCCTAGGTTTGGGTGGATGGATGGAGTAAGGAGAGCCCTGAATGATAGGAGGATGGATGTGAGGGAAGCAAGTGAGCGTGATAGAAATAGGAATGAGTGGTGAGCGATTGTGACAGAGCTCTGATGGGCATCTGCTGTTACCACGGGGCTGCATCTTACAGAGGTAGCCCTGTGGTAGGAGCAGTAGGGAAGTTGGCATTTACGAAGCGATGCAGGTTGTGGAAGAGCCGGGAGGATGTGGCACTCCAGGAGTGCCATATGAACGGTCGCTAGCTCCCTCGTCATTGCCCATAGAGCAGAGTAATCCCCTTATTGTTTCTTTTTTTATGTTGGCTAACCCCCAATCGGGGGAGACAGTCCAGGTAGATAGATTATTATCATAATTATTATTATTATTATTATTATTATTATTATTATTATTATTATTATTATTATTATTATTGTTATTATTATTATTATTATTATTATTATTATTATTATTATTATTATTATTATTATTATTATTATTATTATTATTATTATTATTATTATTATTATTATTTTCATTATTATTATTATTATTATTATTATTATTATTATTATTATTATTATTATTATTATTATTATTATTATTATTATTATTATTATTATTATTATTATTATTATAATAATAATAATAATTATTATTATTATTATTATTATTATTATTATTATTATTATTATTATTATTATTATTATTATTATTATTATTATTATTATTCATTACTATTGTTATTATTATTATTATTATTATTATTATTATTATTATTATTATTATTATTATTATTATTATTATTATTATTATTATTATTATTATTATTATTATTATTATTATTATTATTATCATTATTATTATTATTATTATTATTATTATTTTTACTATCATTATTATTATTATTGATTATTATTATTATTATTATTATTATTATTATTATTATTATTATTATTATTATTATTATTATTATTATTATTATTATTATTATCTATTATTATTATTAATTATTATTATTATTATTATTATTATTATTATTATTATTATTATTATTATTATTATTATTAGTTATTATTATTATTATTATTATTATTATTATTATTATTATTATTATTATTATTATTATTATTATTATTATTATTATTATTATTATTAAAATTACTATTATCACTGTTGTTGTTATTATTATATTTCGATATCTAAACTTTTCTCAGTTATATGATTATTCACTCTAAATTGATCATTTTATTCAAATCTGTTAATTCAAGGTATTCTTCATTTTTAGAAAAGCTATATTTTCTGATCACTGTGAGTGTATGCATAACTCTCTTACTTATTTGCACAATTACATGTCTACTTATAACTGTAATCTTATTTTTCTAACAGAGTTGCTATTGTAAAAATGGAAATAAATGTTTTTTGTTTATTTTAATGTGTCCAAACCAACTCAACACTCTCTGAGCTTACATATCGAACAGCTATTTCAAAATTCATTCTGTGCCTGACATCCCAATTTCTTACTCTATCTGTTCTAGCTTCACCAGTCATACTTCTCAAACATCCCATCTCCATTAAATTCTCATTGTTCCTTTCATTCTTTCTTGCATTCTAAGTCTCTGCTCCATACAATTCTGTTGGCGCAATCACACCTTCATACATCCTTTTCTTTGCACTCATTCCCAAATATATATCCCATTACACTTTTCTACCCACCTCGACATTCACTTGCTTCCTTCATTCTATGATTTACCACTGCATCCACTCATCCACTTGATACATGTGACCCCAAATCCTTAAAACTCTCATCTTCTTCAAGCGACTCCCCATTCACTCCTTCATTTAATCTGCCAATATTAAAGTTAAAGTTTGCTGGGTTTTACCCCTCCTATCAGAGCTATCTCCCCTGTTCTGGCGGATGTCAGCCGGTGCAAGCCCCAATCCCCCACTGTAGTGCCAAGCCACAGCAGTAACCCCCCCAGTAAACAGCTTAAACTCTCGGTCTTGGACGGGAACCGATCTTTCGGCCTCGCAAATGCGAGGCCAACGCGTTACCACTGTACTAGCCAGAAGGCTAATGCAGTGCATCTCATGAGTTTACGTTTTCCAACATTCACCATAAACTTCCTTCTTTCACACACCCAGAAAAAGATATTTACCAAATGATTCAATTTATTCTTAGTGTCAGCCACCAGTGCAGTATCATCTGCAAAAGCAACTGATTCAATTTCCATTTTCACCCACAAGTTACAAACATTTCTCTAATGTGCTTTCATTTACTTTCCTTATCACTCCATCCATATACAAAGCAATCAACAATGACGACATTAAACAACTTTGACATAACCCAACATTTACATCAAATCAGTCACTCATACCATTCCCAAATCTCACACTTGTTCTGTTATTCATGTAAAAACTCTTCACCTAATGCAGCAAAATTCCATTTTTTCCATACTGTCGCAACACACTCCGCAAAGTCTCTCTATCTACCCTGTCATACATTTTCTCTAAGTCCACAAAAGCCCAAAAAAGTGTCCCTACTTTTCTCCAAGAACTTCTCACACTCATGTCCTACTACAAACACCTGATCCACACATCGTGTTACCCCTCTGAACCCACACTGTTCTTCCTCAGTCAATCTCTTAGAATCTTTCCTAATTCTCTTGATTAACACTCTTACATATACCTTAGCAACTATACTCAACACACTAATTCCTACAAAATTACCTCACGCATGCTTATCTCCTTTCCCTTTGAAAAGTGGAACTACAAATGCACTCCAGTCAACTGGGACCTCCCTTTCCAGACACATACAAACAACAACTAACCATCCAGTCTACTAAAGCCTCCAAATCTTTTGCCAAGCATTCAGCATGACATCCATCTATCCCTAGTGCTTTACCTGCTTTCATTGCTCTCAGTGCCAAGTGTACCTCATATTTTTATTACTTTTCTATCATTCTCATCACCTAACATTTGCATCTCCATTCGTTTCACACAACCACAATTTCTACCTCTCTATCATCTTCCTTATTTTGCTGTTTCTTGAAATAATCAGCCCATCTCCCTCTCACCTTTATTGCCCATCCGCTCCTTTCACCCTCGCCTCCCTGCCAGACTCCCCATTCCTCACTCTTTCCACTTCCTTCCAAATTATATTTAATTCCTTTCAAAATTCTCAGTCAAGCATCTATCCCACCTTACATCTGCTACTCTCTTTGTCTCCCACACCAATTGCTTTACTAACTTTCTCTTTGCACAATGCCTTTCATATGCCTCTACATTACATACTTGCAACCATACCTCAAATACCTGCTTCTTTTTAGCCATTACTATACTCGTCTCCTCATTCCACCATTCACAACCCTTCCTTCTACTTCCACCAGCTTCTCTCCTTCCGCACACTGCCTTTGCACACTCCACGACTTTCTCCTTGAAACAACTCCATTTTGCTTCCATTCCCCTTTCCATTTTCACTTTCACTACATTCCACACATTCCTCATACTAGCCTCATAATCACAGTCTATATCTTTCTTATTCAATTTACTCACTTTTAGCACCTCTCTTCCTTTCTCACTTCTCCTCTTTCTCCACTTTTCTCACACTCTCACTCTATTTTCCACTAAATGACGATCAGGTATTCCACCACTAGCTCCTCTCAGTATATTCAGATCCAATACTCTTCCAATCACCCTCCTGTCCACCACACCATAATCCATTAATGCTATGTCAACTACTCTTCCATTACCTACTGTGAACCATGTATACTTTTGCACATCTTTCTTTTTAAATACAGTATTAGCAATCAACATCTGTCTCTCTCAATGCACATTCCTATCATATTCTCTCCATTCTCATTCCCGACAGGTACTCCATACTTCCAAATTACGCTATCCACTGGCTCATTCCCTACTGTTATTCTTCTTTTCTTCTTCACTGCTTTCACTGTCAGGGCCATATGCGCTTACAATCTTCCAAACCCTGCATCCCAGTCTCATTTTAGCCACTATTACTCGAGATGATGCTTTCTTCCACTCCACGACACACTTATTTATCTCTTCACTTTCCAACAAAGCCACTCCCTCTCTTCATCTCCCTTTCTCAACTCCAGTCACCCTACCTACCACACTCCCAAATATCACCTCACGATTTCCTTTTATCAGAGTTTTTCTCAGTGCAAAAACATTCATTTTTCTATCCACAAACATACTCCCTATCACCTCCCTCTTACTTTCTCTGACACCACAACACTCACATTTAGAGATCCAATGACTAGAGTTTTGTCTGGATCTCTTCTACCAGAAAACCCTCATATTTCTTGGGCACTCCTAGG
>JAXCGZ010011913.1:40000-42500 GCA_037179515.1 Halocaridina rubra
CACTTGATCTTGAAAATGAAATAGATTTGTTTTTGAATAATATGAGAAACGCAACCAACACTTTTTCAATTTATATATACTTGAATGAACTGTATTCAAATTTAAATAAATATAATGCATTTTCGGTTTTGTGCATGATCATTAGAAGTCTTGCAAATAATCTTCATATATTTGTTGATCAATGTTTAACAGAAAATAATAAATGTGATGTAATGGGTTTTTCGGAGACTAGGCTGGATAATGATATTGACTCATTGTATAATATAACAGGGTACAATATGTTCACTCAGAACAGAGACAGGAAAGGTGGAGGGTGTATGTATGTAGCTAATAGGTATAGCTCGAGTGTTATAAAGGAGTGCAATATGATGGAACGATTCATTGAATGTATTAGTGTACATGTACATAACGGTAAGGAAAATTGCTTCTTTGCATCTGTATATAAACCACCAAAGGGGAACATGCCTGAATTCCTTGGAGATTTACTGAAAGTATTTGATTTTGCAGCAAGAAAAAAGTACAAAACTATTTATTTATTCCGTGATTGGAACTTAGATTTGTTTAAAATAAATGATCAAAGAGTAACTGATTTTATAAACTTAATGTATTCACGTGGCTGCTTTCCAATAACTACTAAACCTACAAGAGTAACTGAAAATAGTGCATCTCTAATCGATCATATCTGGACCACAAATCTTGAAGACAACATAAGTAATTACATAGTGTACACCAACATAACAGATCATTTCGCAGTTTACTCCCAGTTTAAAAAAGAAGATCATAAATTTGATGCATATGTAGAAAAAAGACATTACTCTGATGATAACATAGCTAAATTTACTAGAGATATATCACATGAAAAATGGCAACATATCATTGACCTAAATAATGCAAATGAAGCTTTTAATAAATTTCACTGTACATTTAGAGATAAATTTCTAGACTGCTTTCCTCTAAGAAAATCGACTGTAAATAATAAAAACAACAGATGGCCACACATAATTGCAGGATTAAAAAATAGTATCAAAGAAAAACACCGATTAGAAAGGCTTGCATCAAAATGGCCTTTGTCTTTTGAAACCAGATATAAAGCTTACAGGAACAAATTAGTAACACTACTCTGAGCTGCAAAAAATAGATATTTTCAGGATAAGCTTAAGAAGGAACAAGGGAACAGCAAGTCCACCTGGAATACAATAAACAGCCTAATGGGACGAAAACAATTTAATCATTCAAAGGAAATCATATTAAAAAATTATAATGACCACACTACTAATATCTTTAATAATCATTTCTTAATTATAGCACAACCAACACAGGAACAACAAAATGTACAACAAAACTCACCGACAGTTTCTTAATAATCCACCAGACTTTTCGTTTTACTTGTATCCTGTAACAAGGAAGGAAGTCACTAAATATATAAAAACCTTAAAACCAAATACGGCGTCGGGATATGATGAAATTCCATCAAAAGTACTCCAGGTCACTGCCCATTACATTGGTACCCCACTTACCCACATAATCAATCTATGTTTTCAGGAAGGATGTTTTCCAGACAAACTAAAAAGTGCTAAAGTAATACCTATATTTAAGTCAGGCACTGTAGATGATGAAAATAACTATAGACCTATATCTATCTTACCGTCTTTCAGTAAAGTGTTTGAAAAAGCGATTGTTCACAGACTTAAAAAATTCCTTGAAAAGTTCAACCTATTATCCGAAAATCAATGCGGATTCCGTAATAATAAGACCACTGAAAAAGCAATAATGAACTTTACAAGTGATGTTTATCAAAATTTGGAAAATAAAAACTTTGTTGCAGCGGTTTCCCTAGACTTGTCCAAAGTATTTGACTCATTAGACCATGATATACTAATAGAAAAACTAACTTGTGTGGGTATCAGCGGAACACCATTACAGTTGTTTAAGAGCTTCTTGAAAAAATAGAAAACAAGCCGTATATTGTAATGGGAATGCATCTTTGTTGCAAACTATTGAGAGGGGAGTACCACAGGGATCAATACTGGGCCCATTTATATTTTTAGTTTATATAAATGATATTTCCAATGCCAGTAATAAATTCAAATATATTCTTTATGCAGATGACACCAACCTTCTCTTCCATGATAATAACCTTGACCACCTGCATTCTGTTTTAAATAGTGAACTAGAAAAAAATAACAACTGGGTCTCTGTTAATAAATTAAAGCTAAATGTTTCCAAAACTGACTATATCTTATTTGAAAATAGATCTGTAGTACACAAAATTGGTCAAGTTAATATGAATGGGTATGAAGTTAAAAGAGTTGCTTGTAAGAAATTTTTGGGAGTAATTATTGATGAACATTTAAGTTGGAAATATCATATTCGATCTGTCTGCTCAAAACTGTCCAAGACGTGTGGAATTTTGTATAAAATTCGCCATAACCTCACAAATGAGGCCTTAAAAAGCATATACTATTCCATGTGTTATCCTCATATTATATACTGTTTTTCC
>JAXCGZ010011913.1:47500-54144 GCA_037179515.1 Halocaridina rubra
TTAGATTCCTTTTAACCTTCTGTGGTTTGTAGTTGGTTGCGCCTTGACTCAGTAATTATAAGTCCTACGTTCAAGTCGTGGTCGTTGTAAAAAATGATTCATGTTTTGACTAATGTAATGTGCTTATTTTATTATTGTATAGCCCAAATGGCATGGAGATGAGAGGGGGATAGAACTGGAAAAGATCGATTGATGAAGAGAAGGAAAAGAATAGGTGAGAGAACAGAGCCCAGGAACACCAATGGTAACTGGGAATGAGCTATTTGTTGCTCCATCAGCAACCACAGATATAAACCGATCAGAGAGAAAATTAGAAATCAGAGAACAGAGAGAAGGACTAAAACCGTAAGTAGGAAGCTTGGCCAAAAGAGCCTTGTGCCACACACTGTCAAAGACCTCAGAGATATTAAGAGCGAATACAAGTTATAGTGAGAGAGTTGAATTGGGTCAGGGAATACACGGCTAGACAGCTGAGTTTCAGAATGAAGGAGGAAGATAAGGAGGATTGTAACCAAGTGCTGTTACACAGACGAAAGGTTGGAATGTAGCCCACGAGTATTGGAAAACTGAGGAGTGGAAGAAGCAGATCTATCAGAAAGTGCAAGGTTATGGGCAGAACCATTACTGCTACCAAACACGTCTACCTTCACGCCAATAGCAGAGTTAACAAAATCCACGGAGATTTCTGGCATCACTCTAATCTAACCTAAAAATTTACTGGGGCTCATTATCATTATTGATCGTACAACTAGAGATCTGTTATCTTACAAGGATTCAAAAAGTACCACCGTAAAGTTACTGGGATACAGTAAGCAAAGGAATAATAATAAATGGTTCACATCATAAGCTGCAAGTTAAGGAACTGAAGAAAAATATATATGGTACACACAGATGAATGAACAACAACAAAAATTTTATCTCTTTATATAACTATAAATTGTCATGTATTTACAGATGACGTGTACTTTCAATAAACACCATCGTAATTACCAAAATTACATAGAACAATGGACAACAAAGCAATATAAAGATATTATCGTCCAATAAATAACCAATACTACAGATCATTATTTAGATTATGCCCCTTATATGACGGCAACTGATGAGTCAGCAATACATTCTCTCTCTCTCTCTCTCTCTCTCTCTCTCTCTCTCTCTCTCTCTCTCTCTCTCTCTCTCTCTCTCTCTCTCTCTCTCTCTCTCTCTCTCTCTCTCTCTCTCTCTCTCTCTCTCTCTCTCTCTCTCTCTCTCTCTCTCTCTCTCTCTTATTCATTCCCACTGAAATTCCTTCTCCATATTTTATAGGATTGCTATTAAGGGGTAGAATATGCATCTCGTCTTTATACCTGGAAAGGCAACGTAAGGCTAGGAAGAAAGTACAAATTACTTAAAGAAGAAACTTTGCTTTCATTTTTTCTATTTATCTTTGGCTGAAGGTGGCTTTGCAAGCTTGAAGTAATTCAAGCTTCTTCTACTTTGCCCCAACTTTTGAAACTAACTCAGAAGTTTCTGAAATCAGCAAACCAACAACAACAGTAAGACGGACGTTTACCTTCAAAGCAGAGGAGTTGTGCAAATATTTAACTTTTTATGTTCAATACACCTATTTTTTTCTTTTCTGAATTTTTCCAAGCAAAGCAAATCTAAATATAATTTCCGAAAAATCTTTGAAAAAAAAACTTCGAATAGGGCCTCCAATATTGTCTTTTTTTTTTTTTACCTTTTATGCTACCCGAAGAGAAGCTGAACTAAACATTTTGCCAAATGTGCTATTCATCAGAAAATAGAAAACGTATTTTTCTTACTTTGTTTCAGGAGAGTCGTTACTAATCATACAAGACAGAAGCAATCTCTCTGCGGCCTATGAATAAGATTTGAAATTCATTTATCATAGCTGCTTGAAGGAATATATAAGAGAAAGATAGATGGATCGATATATATATATATATATATATATATATATATATATATATATATATATATATATATATATATATATATATATATATATATATATATATATATATATATATATATATATATATATATATATATATATATATATATGTATATATATATATATATATATATATATATATATATATATATATATATATATATATATATATATATATATATATATATATATATATATATATATATATATATATATATATATATATATATATATATGAATCATTTTTTACCCCGACTGGGACTCGAACCTAGGACTTATGATTACTAAGTCAAGGCGCTACCACTACACCACAGAAGGTTAAAAGGAACCCAACCTTATAGCTTATATCTGCTATACTTAGGAATGAACGCATTCTAACTGAATGCCACTATGTTCATATTACAGATTCCCCAACCTCACTCGTGGCTTCATTTTAGCATTTAATTCAATTCCCAATCTCATTCGGGCCATGAAATTATCAAATAAGCACATTACATATGTGAAAACATGAATCATTTTTTACCCCGACTGGGACTCGAACCTAGGACTTATGATTACTAAGTCAAGGCGCTACCACTACACCACAGAAGGTTAAAAGGAACCCAACCTTATAGCTTATATCTGCTATACTTAGGAATGAACGCATTCTAACTGAATGCCACTATGTTCATATTACAGATTCCCCAACCTCACTCGTGGCTTCATTTTAGCATTTAATTCAATTCCCAATCTCATTCGGGCCATGAAATTATCAAATAAGCACATTACATATGTGAAAACATGAATCATTTTTTACCCCGACTTGGACTCGAACCTAGGATTTATGATTACTAAGTCAAGGCGCTACCACTACACCACAGAAGGTTAAAAGGAACCCAACCTTATAGCTTATATCTGCTATACTTAGGAATGAACGCATTCTAACTGAATGCCACTATGTTCATATTACAGATTCCCCAACCTCACTCGTGGCTTCATTTTAGCATTTAATTCAATTCCCAATCTCATTCGGGCCATGAAATTATCAAATAAGCACATTACATATGTGAAAACATGAATCATTTTTTACCCCGACTGGGACTCGAACCTAGGACTTATGATTACTAAGTCAAGGCGCTACCACTACACCACAGAAGGTTAAAAGGAACCCAACCTTATAACTTATATCTGCTATACTTAGGAATGAACGCATTCTAACTGAATGCCACTATGTTCATATTACAGATTCCCCAACCTCACTCGTGGCTTCATTTTAGTATTTAATTCAATTCCCAATCTCATTCGGGCCATGAAATTATCAAATAAGCACATTACATATGTGAAAACATGAATCATTTTTTACCCCGACTGGGACTCGAACCTAGGACTTATGATTACTAAGTCAAGGCGCTACCACTACACCACAGAAGGTTAAAAGGAACCCAACCTTATAGCTTATATCTGCTATACTTAGGAATGAACGCATTCTAACTGAATGCACTATGTTCATATTACAGATTCCCCAACCTCACTCGTGGCTTCATTTTAGCATTTAATTCAATTCCCAATCTCCTTCGGGCCATGAAATTATCAAATAAGCACATTACATATGTGAAAACATGAATCATTTTTTACCCCGACTGGGACTCGAACCTAGGACTTATGATTACTAAGTCAAGGCGCTACCACTACATCACAGAAGGTTAAAAGGAACCCAACCTTATAGCTTATATCTGCTATACTTAGGAATGAACGCATTCTAACTGAATGCCACTATGTTCATATTACAGATTCCCCAACCTCACTCGTGGCTTCATTTTAGCATTTAATTCAATTCCCAATCTCATTCGGGCCATGAAATTATCAAATAAGCACATTACATATGTGAAAACATGAATCATTTTTTACCCCGACTGGGACTCAAACCTAGGACTTATGATTACTAAGTCAAGGCGCTACCACTACACCACAGAAGGTTAAACGGAACCCAACCTTATAGCTTATATCTGCTATACTTAGGAATGAACGCATTCTAACTGAATGCCACTATGTTCATATTACAGATTCCCCAACCTCACTCGTGGCTTCATTTTAGCATTTAATTCAATTCCCAATCTCATTCGGGCCATGAAATTATCAAATAAGCACATTACATATGTGAAAACATGAATCTTTTTTTTTTTACCCCGACTGGGACTCGAACCAAGGACTTATGATTACTAAGACAAGGCGCTACCACTACACCACAGAAGGTTAAAAGGAACCCAACCTTATAGCTTATATCTGCTATACTTAGGAATGAACGCATTCTAACTGAATGCCACTATGTTCATATTACAGATTCCCCAACCTCACTCGTGGCTTCATTTTAGCATTTAATTCAATTCCCTATCTCATTCGGGCCATGAAAATAAGGTTGGGTTCCTTTTAACCTTCTGTGGTGTAGTGGTAGCGCCTTGACTTAGTAATCATAAGTCCTAGGTTCGAGTCCCAGTCGGGGTAAAAAATGATTCATGTTTTCACATATGTAATGTGCTTATTTGATAATTTCATGGCCCGAATGAGATTGGGAATTGAATTAAATGCTAAAATGAAGCCACGAGTGAGGTTGGGGAATCTGTAATATGAACATAGTGGCATTCAGTTAGAATGCGTTCATTCCTAAGTATAGCAGATATAAGCTATAAGGTTGGGTTCCTTTTAACCTTCTGTGGTGTAGTGGTAGCGCCTTGACTTAGTAATCATAAGTCCTAGGTTCGAGTCCCAGTCGGGGTAAAAAAAAAAATGATTCATGTTTTCACATATGTAATGTGCTTATTTGATAATTTCATGGCCCGAATGAGATTGGGAATTGAATTAAATGCTAAAATGAAGCCACGAGTGAGGTTGGGGAATCTGTAATATGAACATAGTGGCATTCAGTTAGAATGCGTTCATTCCTAAGTATAGCAGATATAAGCTATAAGGTTGGGTTCCTTTTAACCTTCTGTGGTGTAGTGGTATCGCCTTGACTTAGTAATCATAAGTCCTAGGTTCGAGTCCCAGTCGGGGTAAAAAATTATTCATGTTTTCACATATGTAATGTGCTTATTTGATAATTTCATGGCCCGAATGAGATTGGGAATTGAATTAAATGCTAAAATGAAGCCACGAGTGAGGTTGGGGAATCTGTAATATGAACATAGTGGCATTCAGTTAGAATGCGTTCATTCCTAAGTATAGCAGATATAAGCTATAAGGTTGGGTTCCGTTTAGCCTTTTGTGGTGAAGTGGTAGCGCCTTGACTTAGTAATCATAAGTCCTAGGTTCGAGTCCCAGTCGGGGTAAAAAATGATTCATGTTTTCACATATGTAATGTGCTTATTTGATAATTTCATGGCCCGAATGAGATTGGGAATTGAATTAAATGCTAAAATGAAGCCACGAGTGAGGTTGGGGAATCTGTAATATGAACATAGTGGCATTCAGTTAGAATGCGTTCATTCCTAAGTATAGCAGATATAAGCTATAAGGTTGGGTTCCTTTTAACCTTCTGTGGTGTAGTGGTAGCGCCTTGACTTAGTAATCATAAGTCCTAGGTTCGAGTCCCAGTCGGGGTAAAAAAAAAAAATGATTCATGTTTTCACATATGTAATGTGCTTATTTGATATATATATATATATATATATATATATATATATATATATATATATATATATATATATATATATATATATATATATATATATATATATATATATATATATATATATATATATATGTATATATATATATATATATATATATATATATATATATATATATATATATATATATATATATATATATATATATATATATATATATATATATATATATATATATATATATATATATATATATATATATATATATATATATATATATATATATATATATATATATATATATAATATATATATATATATATATATATATATATATATATATATATATATATATATATATATATATATATATATATATATATATATATATATATATATATATATATATATATATATATATATATATATATATATATATATATATATATATATATATGTATATATATATATATATATATATATATATATATATATATATATATATATATATATATGTATATATATATATATATATATATATATATATATATATATATATATATATATATATATATATATATATATATATATATATATATATATATATATAGTAAGGAAGCCCATCAGTGAAACAAAACTTATAAAACAATGCTATATTTCGGATCATAACTGGATCCCTTCTCAAGCACAACTGAGAAAAAATAACAAAGAAGGAGGAGACATAGACAAAAGGACTCATGAGACCTGAGGGATTAAAAATTTTTATGATAACAGGACAGGTCTAATCCAAACGAATTATCCTCAACAAAGAAGCCGCCAAGATCATTAAACCATTAACAAAGAAAAATGTTAATCCTTAAGATGATAAATGATCTGAAAGAAGATAACCCCCAGGATATTTTAAATTACTCAGTCTTGATGTAGAATAACTTTTTACAAATGTCCCAATAGATTCTGTACTTAATTTCCTTGCTAAGAAACTTGAAACCTTTAAAAAGGATTTCCCCTTACCCATAACAAAAATTATCAAATTAATCAGACTCTGCGTGAGTACTAATGTCTTTTCTTTCAATGGCAATTTT
>JAXCGZ010011914.1:0-54082 GCA_037179515.1 Halocaridina rubra
TCTCTCCTAATTTTCTTGGCTCGTAGCAGACAGAAAAATAGGAGCAGCCTCTATATCGGGGCTATACTTCTACACGTACAAGAAGAGTAAATAAGGTATATTTACAATTAGCTATAAGCTAAAATACAAATTGCAAATAATCATAATCTGCGAAAGTCAAGAAGTGGGAATTATTTTTTTAGTTAGAAAATAACAGTTATGTTAAATTTATTTAATAAGGCATCTAACAGCCTCTGTTGACATTGAGCGAAACACTCTGTCACAACCATGAAGGAATTTAAAGACTGTCACCATATCCCCCCTCACTCTTCTAGCTTCGAGTGATGGTAAGTCTAATTCCCTCAGCCCCTCATCATAACTGAGATTGCGTATTTCTGGCACCAGTTTCGTGGCATGTCTTTGAACTTTTTCAAGCTTAGCTATGTGCTTTTTCAAGTGCGGATTCCAAAAGGGGGCTGCATTTTCGAGTTTTGGCCTCACATAGGTTACATAAATATTTCTGAACATTTCCTTGTCCATGTGCCTGAAGGCTACCCTTACATTTGATAAGAATGCATATGCTGCCCTTACTATGCCATTTATATGTATTTCCGGTGACAAATCTGCCAGTATGTTTACTCCTAGATCTCTCTCATTTTCTGTCTCTTGAAGTTGTACTCCAGCCACCGAGTAGTCAAGCTTGGGCCTTCTTGCACTTGTACCCATTCTCATTACCTTACATTTTGAAGTATTGAATTTCATTAGCCACTTTTCTGACCACTCATGCAGATTATTTAGATCCTCCTGAAGTTCTCTACCATGTGTGTGTGTGTGTGTGTGTGTGTGTGTAATTACCTAATTGTAATTACCTAATTGTGTTTACGGGAAAGAGCCCAAAGCTCATATCTTCCCGTCTCCTGATCGGTTCCATTTTATACTTAGTGATACTTATCATACCTGTCCTTAAAACTATGGATTGAGATAGCATTAACTACCTCCTCGCTTAGCGAATTCCAATTATCAACTACTCTTACACTGAAAAAGTATTTCCTTACATCCTGCGAAGAAGTTTTCTTACGAAGCTTCAAACTATGACCTCTAGTTCTAGAGCCAGCCATATCAAAATATCGATCCCTATCCACTCTATCATAACCATGAAGGAATTTAAAGACTGTCACCATATCCCCCCTCACTCTTCTAGCTTCGAGTGATGGTAAGTCTAATTCCCTCAGCCTCTCATCATAATTGAGATTGTGTATTTCTGGCACCAGTTTCGTGGCATGTCTTTGAACTTTTTCAAGCTTAGCTATGTGCTTTTTCAAGTGCGGATTCCAAAAGGGGGCTGCATATTCGAGTTTTGGCCTCACATAGGTTACATAAATATTTCTGAACATTTCCTTGTCCATGTGCCTGAAGGCTAACCTTACATTTGATAAGAATGCATATGCTGCCCTTACTATGCCATTTATATGTATTTCTGGAGACAAATCTGCCAGTATGTTTACTCCTAGATCTCTCTCATTTTCTGTCTCTTGAAGTTGTACTCCAGCCACCAAGTAGTCAAGCTTGGGCCTTCTTGCACTTGTACCCATTCTCATTACCTTACATTTTGAAGTATTGAATTTCATTAGCCACTTTTCTGTGTGTGTGTGTGTGTGTGTGTGTGTGTGTGTGTGTGTGTGTGTGTGTGTGTGTGATTACCTAATTGTGATTACCTAATTGTGTTTACGGGAAAGAGCCCAAAGCTCGTATCTTCCCGTCTCCTGATCGGTTCCATTTTATACTTAGTGATACTTATCATACCTGTCCTTAAAACTATGGATTGAGATAGCATTAACTACCTCCTCGCTTCGCCAATTGAATGCATATGCTGCCCTTACTATGCCATTTATATGTATTTCTGGAGACAAATCTGCCAGTATGTTTACTCCTAGATCTCTCTCATTTTCTGTCTCTTGAAGTTGTACTCCAGCCACCAAGTAGTCAAGCTTGGGCCTTCTTGCACTTGTACCCATTCTCATTACCTTACATTTTGAAGTATTGAATTTCATTAGCCACTTTTCTGTGTGTGTGTGTGTGTGTGTGTGTGTGTGTGTGTGTGTGTGTGTGTGTGTGTGTGTGATTACATAATTGTGATTACCTAATTGTGTTTACGGGAAAGAGCCCAAAGCTCGTATCTTCCCGTCTCCTGATCGGTTCCATTTTATACTTAGTGATACTTATCATACCTGTCCTTAAAACTATGGATTGAGATAGCATTAACTACCTCCTCGCTTCGCCAATTGAATGCATATGCTGCCCTTACTATGCCATTTATATGTATTTCTGGAGACAAATCTGCCAGTATGTTTACTCCTAGATCTCTCTCATTTTCTGTCTCTTGAAGTTGTACTCCAGCCACCAAGTAGTCAAGCTTGGGCCTTCTTGCACTTGTACCCATTCTCATTACCTTACATTTTGAAGTATTGAATTTCATTAGCCACTTTTCTGACCACTCATGCAGATTATTTAGATCCTCCTGAAGTTCTCTACCACGTGTGTGTGTGTGTGTGTGTGTGTGTGTGTGTGTGTGTGTGTGTGATTACATAATTGTGATTACCTAATTGTGTTTACGGGAAAGAGCCCAAAGCTCGTATCTTCCCGTCTCCTGATCGGTTCCATTTTATACTTAGTGATACTTATCATACCTGTCCTTAAAACTATGGATTGAGATAGCATTAACTACCTCCTCGCTTAGCGTATTACAATTATCAACTACTCTTACACTGAAAAACTATTTCCTTACATCCTGCAAAGAAGTTTTCTTACGAAGCATCAAACTATGACCTCTAGTTCTAGAGCCAACCATATCAAAATATCGATCCCTAGCCACTCTATCATAACCTTGAAGGAATTTAAAGACTGTCACCATATCCCCCCTCAATCTTCTAGTTTCGAGTGATGGTAAGTCTAATTCCCTCAGCCTCTCATCATAACTGAGATTACGTATTTCTGGCTCCAGTTTCGTGGCATATCTTTGAACTTTTTCAAGCTTAGCTAAGTGCTTTTTCAAGTGCGGATTCCAAAAGGGGGCTGCATATTCAAGTTTTGGCCTCACATAGGTTACATAAATATTTCTGAACATTTCCTTGTCCATGTACCTGAACGCTACCCTTACATTTGATAAGAAGGCATATGCTGCCCTTACTATGCCATTTATATGTATTTCTGGAGACAAATCTGCCAGTATGTTTACTCCCAGATCTCTCTCATTTTCTGTCTCTTTAAGTTGCATTCCTGCCACTGAGTAGTCAAGCTTGGGCCTTCTTGCACTTTTACCCATTCTCATTACCTTACATTTTGAAGTATTGAATTTCATTAGCCACTTTTCCGACCACTCATGCAGACTATTTAGATCTTCCTGAAGTTCTCTACCATTGTTATCGTTTCTTACTTTCTTCACAATCTTTGCATCATCTGCAAACATATTCAGGAATTAATTTACAGACACTGGTAGGTCATTTACATATACAAGTAACAAATGTGGCCCTAAAACTGAACCCTGTGGAACTCCACTACTAACTCTTCTCCATTCAGACACTGAGTGTCTTACTCTAACCCTCTGTTCCCTTCCTTCTAAGTAAGTTTCCACCTATTCTAGCCATTGCTTGCAGCTTCTTTATAAGTCTCCCACGTGGGACAGTGTCAAATGCTTTCTGTGTGTGGGTTTAAAGTAAAGTTTCCCATGGTGATAGTAAATCAATTTGCGCAGAAATAATAATAATAATAATAATAATAATAATAATAATAATAATAATAATAATAATAATAATAATAATAATAATAATAATAATAATAATAATAATAATAATAATAATAACAATAATAACAATAATAAAAGCGATATGCAATTTAAAAATGAATGAAATCATTTTCCCATTTGCACTTCATGGAGAAATAAGTGATTTTGACCTAATTTACTGATGTTAAATCAAAGGAGTGAAGAGTCATGAGGTTAAATGAGAATAAGTATGATGTTGTTAGATTAGGATAAATAAAGTTAGGAAAGGGAAAATTATAATAGTTAAGGTAAGGTTTGGTTAAGTTAGCAACATTAGGTTAAGCTTGTTTAGGACTCATTAGATAAGGCAATATTAAGGGTAAGATTAGGTGAGATTAGGTTTAAATATGGTAAGGTTAGGTTATCATACTTTTATTTTCATATAAATTCTCCACCCAAGGATGGGTGGAACAGGTCATGGAGAACCAGTAGGGCGGGCGTCAGCCAGCACAGGCCCCAATCCCCCACTGTGGTGCCCAGTCACAGCAGTAACCTTTCCAGTAAACAGCTTAAACTCTCTTCCCTGGACGAGGCGCGATCTGTCGACCTCGCGACTGCGAGGTCAGCATGTTTCAACTGTACTAGCCAGGAAGCTTATTACCTTACATTAGGTCATGATAACTACATAAACTTAATTCAGGTAAGATTAGGTTAGGATAAGCTATGGATAGGTTAAGTTAGGCAACAAAAGCTTAGGTAAGGTAAGGTTATGTTAGGTTAAAGTGTGCCAAATTAAGTCAAATTAAATCAAAATTATATGAAATCATGTTTGGCAAAATTAGGTAAGGATAGTTTTGTTGAGGTAAAGCTAGAATTGTCTAGAATAACCTAGATCATATCAGATATATATATATATATATATATATATATATATATATATATATATATATATATATATATATATATATATATATATATATATATATATATATATATATATATATATATATATATATATATATATATATATATATTTATATATATATATATATATATATATATATATATATATATATATATATATATATATATATATATATATATATATATATATATATATATATATATATATATATATATATATATATATATATATATATATATATATGCATACAAAGCAAGAAAATAAATGACCAAAGAGGCAAAAATAGAACTCAAGAAAATAAATGACCAATAGTAGCTTCAGATGTATCACAATCAGAAATATATTCAAATACACATGAAGCAACATAATTCGTAAGCAAATTCAACTTGTTAGGAGAGAGTCCTTCAATAACAGTAAGAAAGTTTGAGAAAGTCTTTAGCCAATGCTTCCATTCCTTTGCAGCAGTATTCGAATTTGAATTGGCATCAACTCTTTCAGGTTGCAGGAATTTATCCATAATGCTCCAGTTGAATCAAAGCCAGCATTCATATATTTATGTAGAATACATTGTAATGAGCTTTAGTAGTATTTAAGGCTTTATTATACATATATACAAATAAAGGCATCTGCAAATAAAATAAACAATGGTAAGAGAATTAGAAATTATAATTACAATTAGAAGGTATACAATGATAAAAAATATGAAAGACTACAATAAGAGAATATTATATCAAGAACTGTCTCCAACAATGATCCAAAATTGTTAAGCAACAAATATTCATGATATAACATTAAATTCCTTATGAAAAGCGCTCATAGGGCGATGAACATCATTTACAATATTTAGAGTATTTCTTATTAAAAATCCAAAATATTTTAAAACTCAACAAGAATTAGTGGTTAATCACTTATTCAGGGATTTTGGTTCAAGATAGTTTTACGTCTAGTAGGAAAAAAAATAAAGCATCTAAATTTTAACACAGTAAATTACTGTACCAACGTATTGCTTTGTCAATTCTCTAGATTTGTGTAAAAAAAAAAAAAAATATATATATATATATATATATATATATATATATATATATATATATATATATATATATATATATATATATATGTATATATATATATATATATATATATATATATATATATATATATATATATATATATATATATATATATATATATATATATATATATAAGTACAAACTGTTAGCATACAGCACTAAATAGTAAGGAAGCCCATCAGTGAAACAAAACTCATAAAACAATGATATATTTCGGATCCTAACTGGATCCTTTCTCAAGCTTGAGAAGGGATCCAGTTAGGATCCGAAATATAGCATTGTTTTATAAGTTTTGTTTCACTGATGGGCTTCCTTACCCTCTCTCTCTCTCTCTCTCTCTCTCTCTCTATATATATATATATATATATATATATATATATATATATATATATATATATATATATATATATATATATATATATATATATAGTAGGAAAAGCCCATTAAATAAAACAACGAAAAAATATATATAAAAAGTACATATTAACTTCGTGACCTAAACTGGTCACCTTCTCAAAGTACAATGGCCAGAGATACAACTAGCAAAATAGAAGAACAAGAAGACAAATGGCCTGCCCAGGGGTCCTATACATGGGATTATTAGATATCAATCTTAAATGCCCTCTGGGGTTAGTCGGTAATCCCCACAAACAGACCGCAAAAGGAATTAAAGTCCATACTTGGCTAAATTGTATTAACAAGAGATTCTTAATAATTGTAATTAAATTATATATATATATATATATATATATATATATATATATATATATATATATATATATATATATATATATATATATATATATATATATATATATATATTTATTTACATAAAATTCGGAATATGGATAGAGAAATGAAAGAGAATGAAACACTCAGAGAGGAAATAAGAGTTTTGGAGGAAGCAAATAAAGCACAAGGGCAGAAGAGAAAGGAACTAGAAACACGAATAAAGAAGCTGGAAGGGGAAAATAGTGAACTAGAAACCAGAATTTCTACACAAGAAGATAAAAACAAACAGCTGAATGACAACCTAAATAAATTTGATGTTAGTTCACTGCTCTCTTCTGAGAGAGACGAGATTGCAGCTTGGAATGTCCAAATTAAGGAAAACATTGAACAGTTTAGAAAAGAGTTCCAGGAGCTGAATATGGACCATGATGCCATGAAAACTTCCTTTGCTGATGCACTAAAGGGGAATGTGGCAGTAAAAGAGGCTGTAAAAGTGGTGGCACTAGAAAGCATACAAATAGTTGACTATAAAGAGACAGTAATCGAAAAAATAAAAGACGTTGTGATGGAAAGGGCATATCCACTGATTAAACAGGCTCTTGATAAAGAGCATAAGCGAATCCCAGTGCCAACATGGCAGGGGAGACTTGAAGAAAATAAAGCTAGGGTTGTAGACCTGATAAGAAGCTTGGAGTAGTTTGTGGTCTTGAGGATATTGTAAACATTCACCAACTAGGCAAATATTCGAGGGAAGGAAAGCCGAGACCAACAAAAGTAACCTTTGAGAGAGGGGAAACATGTAGGAATATATTGTTGAGAAAAAAAGTCTAAAAGACCTTCAAGAATTCAAAGAAGTGTTCATTAGACGATACAGAACACAGGAAGAGATGGGAAAGATCAAAAACTTGTAGCAAGAGGCAAGAAGGTTAAATGAGGAAAGAAATGAAGAAGAGAACAAAAAATTTCATTTCAGAGTTCTTCCAGACAAAGGGGAGATAAGGAAGATAATGACAGACGATCAGGGGATGGGGCCTCATTAAGATTGTTATACACAAATGCTGATGGATTAGCTGGTGAGGCAGTAGAAGTAAAAGATAGGATTCACAACAGTAAGGCAGATATAGTAGCAATTACAGAGACAAAGTTGAGTGAGGACATAAACTGTGTCACAGTTTTTCCTAAGGGCTTCAGAATATTAAGGGTTGAAAGATCTGAGAGGACTGGTGGAGGGATAGCACTGATCATAAGTGAAAGGATTCAAGTTGAAGAAATAAACTTGGCCATAGAAAGTGAGTTCAAGGAATTTCTTGCTGCTCGCATAAATACTGGGTTAGAGAGCATTATAATAACTGTTGTATATAACCCACCAAGGAACCAAAATAGGCTAGAAGTTTTTGAGGAAAGTCATATAGGTACTATAGAAGTCATAAACTCAGTTGTTAACATGGCATGGTAGAGAAAATGTAGGATTTTGATTATGGGAGATTTCAATCATAAAGAGATATACTGGATAAATCTTGACACACTGAGTGGTGAGGACTCATTCGGGGCAAGATTCCTAGATTGCGTACAAGGGAATTTCCTACACCAACATGTACTGGAACCAACGAGGGCCAGGGGGTGGGGATGAGCCATCACTACTTGATCTAGTATTCACAGATAATGTGTTGGATATTGAAAAAATTGAGTATGAACCACCAATTGGAGAGAGTGACCACTGTGTGTTGTTGATGGAGAATATCATTGAAGATATTCTTCCTGAGAGTAGAGGCACTGAGGACATGAGGAGGAACTATCCAAAAGGAGATTACATCAAAATGAATGAGCTTTTTGCAGTTATTGACTGGAGAACCTTATTTTACAACAAATCTGTACAAAAAATGTATGACATCTTTTGTGAGAAATATGGGAAGATAGTAGATTGCTGCATACCTTTCACCAAAGTAGGTGTAATTCATGCCAGAGAGAAATGGTTCGATAATGGGTGTAAAAGAGCTAAGGAGTGGAGAGATAAATGCTGGAAAAGGTATAGGAGGAGAAAAAACATAAATGCCTAGCAAACCTTCAACAGAGCAAGAAATGACTACCTAAGTAAACGAAGAGAGGCAGAGAGAGACTATGAGAGGGACATCACCAGGAAGGCTGAAGAAAATCCCAAGCTTTTCCACAGCTTTATCAGAGGAAAACTGAAGGTAAAAGAAGAGGTTTATAGGCTTAAGACAGAAGGTGGAAGCATCAGTGAGACGGATGAAGAGATCTGCAGAATTGAACAAGGAGTTTCAGTCAGTATTTACAGTAGAAAATACCCCACCCCCTCAGATTGCAGAGACTGAAGTTCAAGGGCCGGTATTAGAGAACATCAACCTTACAGCCACAGAGGTATGCAAAGTGCTAATGGAGTTAGATGTTCATAAAGCTACAGGTCCTGATGACATATCCCATCATGTACCTAAAAAATGTGCAAACTCAATATCAGTGGCACTAAGTATCATATTTAAAAAGTCACTGGAGTCAGGGGAGATTCCAAGATGCTTTAAACAAGCAAACGTGATACCTATCTTCAAAAGGAGAAGGAGGGATACGGCTGCGAACTATAGACCAGTTTCCTTGACCAGCATAGTTTGCAAAGTTATGGAGAAATTACTAAGGAAACATATCTCTCTTCACTTGGAATCCTTCAACTTTTTGTCAGTGAGGCAACATGGCTTCAGAGAAGCTAGAACAACAGTAACAAACTTATTAGAATTTTATGATGAGGTAAGTCGAATCTTACAGGAAAGAGAGGACTGGGCAGATTGCATATTCCTAGACTTTCAGAAAGCGTTTTATACTGTCCTACATGGGAGACTTATTAGGAAGCTGTAAGCAATGACTAGAATAGGTGGAAATGTCTTGAAATGGATAAAAACTTACTTAGAAGGAAGGGAACAGAGGGTTAGAGTAAGACACTCAGTGTCTGAATGGAGAAGAGTTAGTGGTGGAGTTCCACAGGGTTCAGTTTTAGGGCCACTTTTGTTCCTTGTATATGTAAATGACCTACCAGAGTATGTAAATTCATTCATGAATATGTTTGCAGATGATGCAAAGATTGTGAAGAAAGTAGGAAACGAGAACAATGGTAGAGAACTTCAGGAAGATCTAAATAGTCTGCATGAGTGGTCAGAAAAGTGGCTAATGAAATTCAATACCTCAAAATGTAAGGTAATGAGAATGGGTACAAGTGCAAGAAGGCCCAAGCTTGACTACTCGGTGGCTGGAGTACAACTTCAAGAGACAGAAAATGAGAGAGATCTAGGAGTAAACATACTGGCAGATTTGTCTCCAGAAATACATATAAATGGCATAGTAAGGGCAGCATATGCATTCTTATCAAATGTAAGGGTAGCCTTCAGGCACATGGACAAGGAAATGTTCAGAAATATTTATGTAACCTATGTGAGGCCAAAACTCGAATATGCAGCCCCCTTTTGGAATCCGCACTTGAAAAAGCACATAGCTAAGCTTGAAAAAGTTCAAAGACATGCCACGAAACTGGTGCCAGAAATACGCAATCTCAGTTATGATGAGAGGCTGAGGGAATTAGACTTACCATCACTCGAAGCTAGAAGAGTGAGGGGGGGATATGGTGAGAGTCTTTAAATTCCTTCATGGTTATGATAGAGTGGATAGGGATCGATATTTTGATATGGCTGGCTCTAGAACTAGAGGTCATAGTTTGAAGCTTCGTAAGAAAACTTCTTTGCAGGATGTAAGGAAATACTTTTTCAGCGTAAGAGTAGTTGATAATTGGAATTGGCTAAGCGAGGAGGTAGTTAATGCTATGTCAATCCATAGTTTTAAGGACAGGTATGATAAGTATCACTAAGTATAAAATGGAACCGATGAGGAGACGGGAAGATACGAGCTTTGGGCTCTTTCCCGTAAACACAATTAGGTAATCACAATTAGGTAATTACATACATACGCATATATCTGTGCATGTATGTGTATCTATATGTATGAGTGTGTATATGTATATATGTACATATATTTGTATGTATATATATGTATGTATATTTGTATGTATGTGTATGTGTGATTACCTAATTGTGATTACCTAATTGTGTTTACGGGAAAGAGCCCAAAGCTCGTATCTTCCCGTCTCCTGATCTGTTCCATTTTATACTTAGTGATACTTTTCATACCTGTACTTAAAACTATGGATTGAGATAGCATTAACCACCTCCTCGCTTAGCCAATTCCAATTATCAACTACTCTTACACTGATAAAGTATTTCCTTACATCCTGCAAAGAAGTTTTCTTACGAAGCTTCAAATTATGACTATATCAAAATATCGATCCCTATCCACTCTATCATAACCATGAAGGAATTTACAGACTTTCACCATATCCCCCCTCAATCTTCTAGCTTCGAGTGATGGTAAGTCTAATTCCCTCACCCTCTCATCATAAGTGAGATTGCGTATTTCTGGCACCAGTTTCGTGGCATGTCTTTGAACTTTTTCAAGCTTAGCTGTGTGCTTTTTCAAGTGTGGATTCCAAAAGGGAGCTGCATATATCGAGTTTTGGCCTCTCATAGGTTACATAAATATTTCTGAACATTTCCTTGTCCATGTGCCTGAAGGCTACCCTTACATTTGATAAGAATGCATATGCTGCCCTTACTATGCCATTTATATGTATTTCTGGAGACAAATCTGCCAGTATGTTTACTCCTAGATCTCTCTCATTTTCTGTCTCTTGAAGTTGTACTCCAGCCACCGAGTAGTCAAGCTTGGGCCTTCTTGCACTTGTACCCATTCTCATTACCTTACATTTTGAAGTATTGAATTTCATTAGCCACTTTTCTGACCACTCATGCAGATTACTTATATCCTCCTGAAGTTCTCTACCATTGTTCTCGTTTTTTACTTTCTTCACAATATTTGCATCATCTGCAAACATATTCATGATTGAATTTACAGACTCTGGTAGGTCATTTACATATACAAGGAACAAAAGTGGCCCTAAAACTGAAACCTGTGGAACTCCACTACTAACTCTTCTCCATTCAGACACTGAGTGTCTTACTCTAAC
The DNA here is from genome assembly GCA_037179515.1 of Halocaridina rubra. NCBI lineage: Eukaryota > Metazoa > Arthropoda > Malacostraca > Decapoda > Atyidae > Halocaridina > Halocaridina rubra. The sequence goes on from JAXCGZ010011914.1 coordinate 11,544, forward strand.
CCTCTGTTCCCTTCCTTCAAAGTAAGTTTTTATCCATTCCAAGACATTTCCACCTATTCTAGCCATTCCTTGCAGCTTCCTAACAAGTCTCCAATGTGGAACAGTGTCAAACACTTTCTGGAAGTCTAGGAATATGCAATCTGCCCAGCCCTCTCTTTCCTGTAAGATTTGGCTTACCTCATCATAAAATTCTAATAAGTTTGTTACTGTTGATCTACCTTCTCTGAAGCCATGTTGCCTCACTGACAAAAAGTTGAAGGATTCCAAGTGAAGAGAGATATGTTTCCTTAGTAGTTTCTCCATAACTTTGCAAACTATGCTGGTCAAGGAAACTTGTCTATAGTTCTGAACCGTATCCCTCCTTCCCTTTTTAAAGATAGGTATCACATTTGCTTGTTTCCAGCATCTTGGAATCTCCCCTGACTCCAGTGACTTTTTAAATATGATACTTAGTGCCACTGATATTGAGTTTGCGCATTTTTTTTGTGTGTGATTACCTAATTGTGATTACCTAATTGTGTTTACGGGAAAGAGCCCAAAGCTCGCATCTTCCCGTCTCCTGATCTGTTCCATTTTATACTTAGTGATACTTTTCATACCTGTCCTTAAAACTATGGATTGAGATATCATTAACTACCTCCTCGCTAAGCAAATTCCAATTGTCAACTACTCTAACACTGATAAAGTATTTCCTTACATCCTGCAAAGAAGTTTTCTTACGAAGCTTCAAACTATGACCTCTAGCCTAGAGCCTGCCATATCAAAATATCGATCCCTAACCACTCTATCATAACCATGAAGGAATTTAAAGACTGTCACCATATCCCTCCTCAATCTTCTAGCTTCCAGTGATGGTAAGTCTAATTCATTCAGCCTCTCAACATAAGTGAGATTGCGTATTTCTGGCACCAGTTTCGTGGCATGTCTTTGAACTTTTTCAAGCTTAGCTGTGTGCTTTTTCAAGTGTGGATTCCAAAAGGGAGCTGCATATTCGAGTTTTGGCCTCTCATAGGTTACATAAATATTTCTGAACATTTCCTAGTCCATGTGCCTGAAGGCTACCCTTACATTTGATAAGAATGCATATGCTGCCCTTACTATGCCATTTATATGTATTTCTGGAGACAAATCTGCCAGTATGTTTACTCCTAGATCTCTCTCATTTTCTGTCTCTTGAAGTTGTACTCCAGCCACCGAGTAGTCAAGCTTGGGCCTTCTTGCACTTGTACCCATTCTCATTACCTTACATTTTGAAGTATTGAATTTCATTAGCCACTTTTCTGACCACTCATGCAGACTATTTAGATCCTCCTGAAGTTCTCTACCATTGTTCTCGTTTTTTACTTTCTTCACAATCTTTGCATCATCTGCAAACATATTCATGAATGAATTTACAGACTCTGGTAGGTCATTTACATATACAAGGAACAAAAGTGGCCCTAAAGCTGAAACCTGTGGAACTCCACTACTAACTCCTCTCCATTCAGACACTGAGTGTCTTACTCTAACCCTCTGTTCCCTTCCTTCAAAGTAAGTTTTTATCCATTCCAAGACATTTCCACCTATTCTAGCCATTCCTTGCAGCTTCCTAACAAGTCTCCAATGTGGAAGTGTCAAACACTTTCTGGAAGTCTAGCAATATGCAATCTGCCCAGCCCTCTCTTTCCTGTAAGATTCGGCTTACCTCATCATAAGATTCTAATAAGTTTGTTACTGTTGATCTACCTTCTCTGAAGCCATGTTGCCTCACTGACAATAAGTTGAAGGATTCCAAGTGAAGAGAGATATGTTTCCTTAGTAGTTTCTCCATAACTTTGCAAACTATGCTGGTCAAGGAAACTGGTCTATAGTTCTGAACCGTATCCCTCCTTCCCTTTTTGAAGATAGGTATCACATTTGTTTGTTTCCAGCATCTTGGAATCTACCCTGACTCCAGTGACATTTTAAATATCATACTTAGTGCCACTGATATTGAGTTTGCGCATGTTTTTTTTTTTGTGTGTGATTACCTAATTGTTATTACCTAATTGTATTTACGGGAAAGAGCCCAAAGCTCGTATCTTCCCGTCTCCTGATCTGTTCCATTTAATACTTAGTGATACTTATCGTACCTGTCCTTAAAACTGTAGATTGAGATAGCATTAACAACCTCCTCGCTTAGCGAATTCCAATTTTCAACTACTCTTACACCGAAAAAGTATTTCCTTACATTCTGCAAAGAAGTTTTCTTACAAAGCTTCAAACTATGACCTCTAGCTCTAGAGCCAGCCATATCAATATATCGATCCCAATCCCCTCTGTCATATCCATGAAGGAATTTAAAGACAGTCACCATATCCCCCCTCAATCTTCTAGCTTCGAGTGAGTGTGTGTGATTACCTAATTGTGATTACCTTATTGTGTTTATGGGAAAGAGCCCAAAGCTCGTATCTTCCCGTCTCCTGATCGGTTCCATTTTATACTTAGTCATACTTATCATACCTGTCCTTAAAACTATAGATTGATAATAGCATTAACTACCTCCTCGCTTAGCGAATTCCAATTATCAACTACTCTTACACTGAAAAAGTATTTCCTTACATCCTGCAAAGAACTTTTTTTACGAAGCTTCAAACTATGACCTCTAGTTCTAGAGCCAGCCATATCAAAATATCGATCCCTATCCACTCTATCATAACCATGAAGGATTTTAAAGACTGTCACCATATCCCCCCTCACTCTTCTAGCTTCGAGTGATGGTAAGTCTAATTCCCTCAGCCCCTCATCATAACTGAGATTGCGTATTTCTGGCACCAGTTTCGTGGCATGTCTTTGAACTTTTTCAAGCTTAGCTATGTGCTTTTTCAAGTGCGGATTCCAAAAGGGGGCTGCATATTCGAGTTTTGGCCTCACATAGGTTACATAAATATTTCTGAACATTTCCTTGTCCATGTGCCTGAAGGCTACCCTTACATTTGATAAGAATGCATATGCTGCCCTTACTATGCCATTTATATGTATTTCTGGAGACAAATCTGCCAGTATGTTTACTCCTAGATCTCTCTCATTTTCTGTCTCTTGAAGTTGTACTCCAGCCACCGAGTAGTCAAGCTTGGGCCTTCTTGCACTTGTACCCATTCTCATTACCTTACATTTTGAAGTATTGAATTTCATTAGCCACTTTTCTGACCACTCATGCAGATTATTTAGATCCTCCTGAAGTTCTCTACCATTGTTCTCGTTTTTTACTTTCTTCACAATCTTTGCATCATCTGCAAACATATTCATGAATGAATTTACAGACCCTGGTAGGTCATTTACATATACAAGGAACAAAAGTGGCCCTAAAACTGAACCCTGTGGAACTCCACTACTAACTCTTCTCCATTCAGACACTGAGTGTCTTACTCTAACCCTCTGTTCCCTTACTTCTAAGAGAGTTTGTATCCATTCCAAGACATTTCCACCTATTCTAGCCATTGATTGCAGCTTCCTAATAAGTCTCCCATGAGGAACAGTGTCAAACGCTTTCTGGAAGTCTAGGAATATGCAATCTGCCCAGCCCTCTCTTTCCTGTAAGATCTGGCTTACCTCATCATAAGATTCTAATAAGTTTGTTACTGTTGATCTACCTTCTCTGAAGCCATGTTGCCTCACTGACAAAAAGTTGAAGGATTCCAAGTGAAGAGAGATATGTTTCCTTAGCAGTTTCTCCATAACTTTGCAAACTATGCTGGTCAAGGAAACTGGTCTATAGTTCAGAGCCATATCCCTCCTTCCCTTTTTGAAGATAGGTATCACATTTGCTTGTTTCCAGCATCTTGGAATCTCCCCTGACTCCAGTGACTTTTTAAATATGATACTTAGTGCCACTGATATTGAGTTTGCGCATTTTTTAAGCACATGAGGGGATATGTCATCAGGACCTGTAGCTTTATGAACATCTAAATCCATCAGCGCTTTGCATACCTCTGTGGCTGTAAGGTTGATGTTCTCTAATACCGGCCCTTGAGCTTCTATCACTGCAATCTGAAGGGGTGGGGTATTTTCTACTGTAAATGCTGACTGAAACTCCTTGTTCAATTCTTTGCAGATCTCTTCATCCGTCTCAGTGATGCTTCCTTCCGCTCTCTTTAGCCTTAAAACCTGTTCTTTTACCTTCAGTTTTCCTCTGATAAAGCTGTGGAAAAGCTTGGGATTTTCTTTAACCTTCCTGGTGATGTCCCTCTCATAGTCTCTCTCTGCCTCTCTCCTTTTACTTAGGTAGTCATTTCTTGCTCTTTTGTAGGTTTGCCAGGCATTTATGTTTTTTCTCCTCCTATACCTTTTCCAGCATTTGTCTCTCCACTCCTTAGCTCTTTTACACCCATTATCGAACCATTTCTCTCTGGCATGAATTACACCTACTTTGGTGACAGGTATGCAGCAATCTACTATCTTCCCATATTTCTCACAAAAGATGTCATACATTTCTTGTACAGATTTGTTGTAAAATAAGGTTCTCCAGTCAATAACTGCAAAAAGCTCATCCATTTTGATGTAATCTCCTTTCGGATAGTTCCTCCTCATGTCCTCAGTGCCTCTACTCTCAGGCAGAATATCTTCAATGATATACTCCATCAACAACACACAGTGGTCACTCTTTCCAATTGGTGGTTCATACTCAATTTTTTCAATATCCAACACATTATCTGTGAACACTAGATCAAGTAGTGATGGCTCATCCCCACCCCTGGCCCTTGTTGGTTCCATTACATGCTGGTGTAGGAAATTCCCTTGTACGCAATCTAGGAATCTTGCCCCGAATGAGTCCTCACCACTGTGTGGGTCAAGATTTATCCAATCTATCTCTTTATGATTAAAGTCTCCCATAATCAAATTCCTACAATTTTTCTCCCGTGCCATGTTAACTACTGAGTTTAGGACTTCAATAGTACCTATATGACTTTCCTCATAAACTTGAAGCCTATTTTGGTTCCTTGGTGGGTTGTATACAACAGTTATTATAATGCTCTCTGACCCAGTATTTATGCGAGCAACAAGAAATTCCTTGAACTCACTTTCTATAGCTAAGTTTATTTCTTCGACTTGAATCCTTTCACTTATGGTCAGTGCTATCCCTCCACCAGTCCTCTCAGATCTTTCAAACCTTAGTATTCTGAAGCCCTTAGGAAAAACTGTGACACTGTTTATGTCCTCACTCAACTTAGTCTCTGTAATTGCTACTATATCTGCCTTACTGTTGTGAATCCTATCTTTTGCTTCTACTGCCTTACCAGCTAATCCATCAGAATTTGTGTGATTACCTAATTGTGATTACCTTATTGTGTTTACGGGAAAGAGCCCAAAGCTCGTATCTTCCCGTCTCCTGATCGGTTCCATTTTATACTTAGTGATACTTATCATACCTGTCCTTAAAACTATGGATTGAGATAGCATTAACTACCTCCTCGCTTAGCGAATTCCAATTATCAACTACTCTTACACTGAAAAAGTATTTCCTTACATCCTGCAAACAAGTTTTCTTACGAAGCTTCAAACTATGACCTCTAGTTCTAGAGCCAGCCATATCAAAATATCGATCCCTATCCACTCTATCATAACCACGAAGGAATTTAAAGACTGTCACCATATCCCCCCTCACTCTTCTAGCTTCGAGTGATGGTAAGTCTAATTCCCTCAGCCTCTCATCATAACTGAGATTGCGTATTTCTGGCACCAGTTTCGTGGCATGTCTTTGAACTTTTTCAAGCTTAGCTATGTGCTTTTTCAAGTGAGGATTCCAAAAGGGGGCTGCATATTCGAGTTTTGGCCTCACATAGGTTACATAAATATTTCTGAGCATTTCCTTGTCCATGTGCCTGAAGGCTACCCTTACATTTGATAAGAATGCATATGCTGCCCTTACTATGCCATTTATATGTATTTCTGGAGACAAATCTGCCAGTATGTTTACTCCTAGATCTCTCTCATTTTCTGTCTCTTGAAGTTGTACTCCAGCCACCGAGTAGTCAAGCTTGGGCCTTCTTGCACTTGTACCCATTCTCATTACCTTACATTTTGAATTATTGAATTTCATTAGCCACTTTTCTGACCACTCATGCAGATTATTTAGATCCTCCTGAAGTTCTCTACCATTGTTCTCGTTTTTTACTTTCTTCACAATATTTGCATCATCTGCAAACATATTCATGAATGAATTTACAGACTCTGGTAGGTCATTTACATATACAAGGAACAAAAGTGGCCTTAAAATTGAACCCTGTGGAACTCCACTACTAACTCTTCTCCATTCAGACACTGAGTGTCTTACTCTAACCCTCTGTTCCCTTCCTTCTGCCCAGCCCTCTCTTTCCTGTAAGATTTGGCTTACCTCATCATAAAATTCTAATAAGTTTGTTACTGTTGATCTACCTTCTCTGAAGCCATGTTGCCCCACTGACAAAAAGTTGAGGGATTCCAAGTGAAGAGAGATATGTTTCCTTAGTAGTTTCTCCATAACTTTGCAACCTATGCTTTTCAAGGAAACTGGTCTATAGTTCAGAGCCGTATCCCTCCTTCCCTTTTTGAAGATAGGTATCACATTTGCTTGTTTCCAGCATCTTGGAATCTCCCCCGACTCCAGTGACACCTTAAATATGATACTAAGTGCCACTGATATTGTGTTTGCGCACTTTTTAAGCACATGAGGGGATATGTCATCAGGACCTGTAGCTTTATGAACATCTAAATCCATCAGCGCTTTGCATACCTCTGTGGCTGTAAGGTTGATGTTCTCTAATACCAGCCCTTGAGCTTCTATCACTGCAATCTGAGGGGGTGGGGTATTTTCTACTGTAAATACTGACTGAAACTCCTTGTTTGTATATATATATATATATATATATATATATATATATATATATATATATATATATATATATATATATATATATATATATATATATATATTGTTGGGGGAATGGTTCTATGTTAAGATTCTGTTTTCCTAAGGGGACTCAAAGTACTGAGCTCGGTTAAGAACTCACAAACAGACAGGACAGATATTTGCACTTGAACACCCCACCCGTTATACCACTACTCGGTTAAATGAAACTCAGAATTCAACTTTCTTTTAATTTTGGAAATGCAATGACATTAAAAGAATTTAATTAAATTTTCTAATTAAATTTTATGAAATGCTGCCTCGAATCCCAGAGGTGGTGAGCACGATTTCGTTTCCAGGCACCACAAATGTATGCCAAGACTTTGGCCTCAACTCGATGATTACCTCTGTCACACAGGCAGAGTAGAATAGAGGACACTGCAATTGCAGAAACAGAAACGACACACTGTTAATAATTGGAAACTGAAAATATGAGCAAACATTTAATGAGTTTCCAATATTATTCTACTGGATGAAAATATATTGGTTAGTCACAGTAATCAGAAATATTTATGCTACCATAATAGCATACAAAACCATTAATTCTTTGCTGGTATTAAAGGAAAACAATTTATTCACAATAAATTAAGAACAAGCAAGACAAATACAGTACTGTATGTATTCCTTAAATTGTGGGCAACCACAAAAGTTGCAATGCTTATTACTGATTTGCAATTAATATGGTAAAACACTCTATTTACGATAAAGGAAGAATCTACGAGATAAATACAGTATTCATTCACTTTTGGTTATCAAGAACTGTTTGCAATGAAAAAGGGGGGGGGGGCAAAACCACCTTTTGAAGTATGAGCAACTTATAACTCAAAACACGTTATCCCCAACATATGAAGAATTAGCAAGATAAACACAGTATGCATTCATAAGATTGTGGTTAACAGGAAATATTTGCAAAGCCCTCATGGTAAAATTACCTTTTAATTATTTGCAGTTTAACACATTAGTTAAATGATTAATTATTTGCAATTTATATAGCAAATAGCTTTATTCCCGAGATTTTGACGTAAAACACTTTATTTACGATGATAGAAAGGGGTGAAATGAAATTAGAATTTGTTAGGAGAAGGGCTAGATTTTTACAGGCTCATAACCAGTCTTCAGAGGATGAGACTTTCGTTTATCACATTCAATGAAAAGAAACTTCTTAGCAATGTATATCAGCTGTATTTTCCAGGTTAAGGAATTAACTTTGGCAAGTGAGATTCCAATTAGGTAATCTACAAAATTCGTTTGTATGGGAATGGAATCTGAGAAAAAATTCGTAGGATTTAGCCAGTAACGAATGTAAGTAATTCTCGAAAAACCAATTTGCTTGACCCACGAGCTTTACCATACACTATCCCTCACCTTGTTTGTGCCAGATGAATTCATGTGAAGATGCCACGTAAATAAGGTTTGAAATAACTTGACTGCTGAGGCGAGATGCTGCCTCTGGGATGTTTGGCCGCCAAATGAGGACGCTTCAGTGTCCCTCCTGGTGATGTCATCTGTAGGATATATTTTTAGAGCAGTAACTGGCTCTTATATCATTTAAGGACTACTTTAGTGGTGGTCCCTGGCAGGCAATTATAGCATATATGCAAGGGAGAGACAGTATTTTAGGTGCAACAAGTGGAAGCAAATAAAATAAAACGAGAATAATAATGGAAAGTTAGGTTACTGGTAAACAATCTCTAGAACATTCTTTGCGTTGTAGGAGACGGAATTTTGCATTCAAATAATAAAGAAGCTACTGATATATATCTAGACAGGCTAATGACATAACAACAAGGTCAAATTTATAACAAAATTATCAGCATGAACTATTTTATCATAAGAAAATTGTAAAGAAAACGTATCTGATAGGTTCACTGAAAAGGAGGAAAGGTAGGATCAGCCTTTATATCGGGACTCGGGTTCTACACGTACAAGAAGAGTAAATAAGGTATATTTAAAATTAGCTATAAGCTAAAATATAAATTGCAAATAATCATAATCAGCAAAAGTCAAGAGGTGGGAATTATTTTTTTAGTTAGAAAAATGACAGTTAAGTTACTAAATTAACTAATAAGGCATCTAACAGCCTTTGGTGACTTTGAGTGAAATAATCCTTCACATATATATATATATATATATATATATATATATATATATATATATATATATATATATATATATATATATATATATATATATATATATATATATATATATATATATATATATATATATATATATATATATATATATATATATATATATATATATATATATATATATTTTCGTTGTTTTATTTAATGGGCTTTTCCTACCATTTTAGACTGTATGTTAACAGATCAGTGTTATTAATATATATATATATATATATATATATATATATATATATATATATATATATATATATATATATATATATATATATATATATATATATATATATATATATATATATATATATATATATATATATATGGGTATCTGCTGTTGCCACGGGGCTGCATCTTACAAAGGCAAAGGTAGCCCTGTGGTAGGTGCAATAGGAGGAGTTGGCAGTTGTAAAAAACACAGGTTGTGGAAGAGCCAGGAGGATGGGCTGTGGCACTCCAGAAGTGCCATATGAACGGTCGCTAGCTCCCTCGTCATTGCCCACAGAGCAAAGTAATCCCTTATTGTTTTCCTTCTTTGATGTCGGCTACCCCCCAATTAAAGGGGAAACAGCCAAGGTAGATATATATATATATATATATATATATATATATATATATATATATATATATATATATATATATATATATATATATATATATTATATATATATATATATATATATATATATATATATATATATATATATATATATATATATATATATATATATATATATATATATATATATATATATATATATATATATATATATATATATATATATATATATATATATATATATATATATATATATATATATATATATATATATATATATATATATATATATATATATATATATATATATATATATATATATATATATATATATATATATTGTTGGGGTTTAGGATGGTGGAGTGTTGTTAAGATTCTGTGTTACTAAGAGGACTCAAAGTACCGAGCTCGGTTAAGAGCTCACAAACAGACAGGACAGATATTTGTACTTGAACACCCCATCTCTATTACCATTAGTCGGTTAAATGAAACTCAGAATTCAACTTTCTTTTAATTATGGAAATGCAATGACATTAAAAGAATTGAATTAAATTTCACAAATTAAATTTTTTGAAATGCTGCCTCGAATCCCGGAGGTGGTGAGCACGATTTTGTTTCCCGGCACCACGGACGTATGCCAAGACTTTGGCCTCAACTCGACGATTACCTCTGTCACACAGGCAGATTAGAATACAGGACACTGCAAGTTCAGAAACAGAAATGACACACTGTTTATAATGGGAAACTGAAAGCATGAGCACACATATAATGAGTTTCCAATGTCATTCTACTGGATAAAAATATATTGGTTATTCACAGCTAACCAGAAATATTTATGCTGCCATAATAGCATACAAAACCATTAATTCTCTACTGGTTTTAAAGGAAAACAATATATTCACAATAAATGAAGAATAAGCAAGACAAATACAGTACTGTATGTATTCCTTAAATTGTGGGCAACCACAAAAGTTGCGATGCTTATTACTGATTTACAATTAATATGTTAAAACACTCTATTTAGGATAAAGGAAGACTACGAGATAAATACAGTATTCATTCACTTTTGGTTATCAAGAAGTTTGCAATGAAAATAAGGGTGCAAAACCACCTTTTGAGGTATTTGCAACTTATAACTCAAAACACTTTATCCCTAACATATGAAGAATTAGCAAGATAAATACAGCATGCATTCATTAAATTGTGGTTAACAGGAAATATTTGCAAAGCCAACAGGGTAAAACTACCTTTTAATTATTTGCAATTTGTTTAGCAAATAGCTTTATTGACGAGTTTTTTGACGTAAAACACTTTATTTACGATGATAGAAAGAGGTGAAATGAAATTATAATTTATTAGGAAAAGAGATAGATTTTTACGGGCTCATAACCAGTCTTCAGAGGATGAGATTTTCGTTTATCACATTCAATGAAAAGAAACTTCTTAGCAATGTATATCAGCTGTAATTTACAGGTTAAGGAATTAACTTCAGCATGTGAGATTCCAGTTTGGTAATCTACAAAATTTCGTGTGTATGGGAATGGAATCTGAGAATAAAAATCCGTAAGATTTAGCCAGTAACGAATGTAACTAATTCTTGAAAATAAACCAATTTGCTTGACCCACTAGTTACCATACACTATCCCTCACCTTGTTGTGCTAGATGAATTCCTGTGAAGATGCCACGTAAATAAGGTTTGAAATAAACTTAGACTGCTCAGGCGAGATGCTGCTTCTTCGAAATTTGGGCGCCAACGGAGAGCGTCTCATTGTCCCTCCAGGTGAGTTCATCTGTAGAGTACATTTTCTAGAGCAGTAACTGGCTCTGATATAATTTCAGGACTCTTTTAGTGGTGGTCCCTGGCAGGCATTTATAGCAGAGATGCAAGGGAGAGACAGTATTTTTAGGTGCAACAAGTGGAGCAAATAAAATAAAACGAGAATAATAATGAAAAGTTAGGTTACTGGTAAACAATCTCCAGAATGTTTTTGGCTCGTAGCAGATGGAAAATAGGAGCAGCCTTTATATCGGGACTATACTTCTACTCATACAAGAAGAGTAAATAAGGTATATTTAAAATTAGCTATAAGCTAAAATATAAATTGCAAATAATCATAATCTGCAAAAGTCAAGAAGTGGGAATTAAATTTTTTTAGTTAGAAAATAATAGTCAAGTTACTAAATTAATTAATAAGGCATCTAACAGCCTTTGGTTACTTTGAGCGAAACACTCTGTCACAAAGGCCCTTTCTAGAGAATATTGATTTAGCAAAATTCTACTACAGAAGGCGAAAAAAGAAGAGGAAGTTACGGTGACTTCAGTGTTATTATGAGGGATGAGATATCCTTCTCATGGAAAAGAACAAATGAACAATAAGAATGGGATCCACCACTGGAACATATCATATTATTAGGAAAAATGAACAAGTCTTGTAAACAAAACATTAAATGACATGCAAAATATAAAAGAAATGTGATCAAATTCAAATTTCAAGAAAATTAAATCACAATTAGATATCAGTGAATATCAATATTTAAGTTTATGAATGCTTCACATGCAAGAAGGCAATAATATAATATACAAAAAAAAATACAGTATACGCAAATGTAAAATTTGAACCACGTCGTCATTAACATTGGCTACTGGATTTAAAAGTTTCAGCTATTCAACACTAAACTAAAATGTTTCCGCCATGTTCTGGCTTTCAAAGTCCCACAAAGGGAAATATAAAACTACTATCAAAGAATTATTCTTCATCTTTTTCGTCTTCCATTAGGAATAACGTTTGTACGCTAAAATAAACAAGTACAGTATAGTATTAAAGACATAAAAGATAAACATAAAAAATAAACAACACATTAGAGAAGAAACCTTTACCGACTAGTCAAATTTAGGCTAACAGCACCAGCTTCCTCATTGGAGGGTAACGACCGTCGACATAGTAGATCATCAAGGTCATTGTCCTTGCCATGAACATGTTGGGCAGTGAATTTGAAAAGATTCAGGTAAAGTGCCCACCTTTTCAGGCGAGGATTTAGCTTGTCTGAAGTCTGTAAATATAGGAGAGGTCGGTGGTCGGTTCTCAGTGTAAAATGTTGGCCATACAGATGGACTTCAAATTTCTTTATGGCCCAATATGCAGCTAGAGCTTCCTTCTCCACGGTGGAGTAATTTCGCTCTGCAGGGTGAAGCCTGCGGCTTGCATATCGCACTGGAGCTACTTCTGCTGAGTTGTCTGATCGGGCTTGCAAGAGCACGGCACCCAGGCCTTCGTCTGAGGCATTGGTCTGCAAGATAAATGGAAAATCAGGGTTCACCAGTTGTAATACAGGCTCACCCGCCAATGCTTCTCGGAGCTTAAAAAATGCTCTCTCCGCTTCATCTGTCCATTGGACAGGGGAGGTTTTACTTTGCTTCGAGGAGGTCATTTGCTGCAAAGGGGCAGCGATAGTATTAAAGTGTGGAATGAACCGTTGGTAGTAGCCAACACTACCCAGGAATGATCTCAGTTGAGTGACAGTGGCAGGTTTCTCCATATCCTTAATAGCTTGTACCCTGTCATGTAAAGGGGACATAACTCCTTCTCCAACCACGTGGCCGAGATACTGCAATTGTTTCAAACCAATCTCACATTTGGAAGGCTTTAAGTGAAGTCCATGCTGGTTCTGACGAGTGAGAACTCTGTGGAGAGTCTCGAGGTGCGATCACCAATCCTGAGAATGCACCAGGATTTCGTCTATAAAGCATGAAACATTGTCGAGATCCTGTAGTACTATCCTCATGAGTCTGCTGAAGCAGCCAGGGGCATTTACCATACCAAAAGGCATGACCCTGAACTGGTATAGACCATATCTTGTGGAATAAGCTGTAAGAGGCTTGGTAGTCTCTCTCAACGGGACTTGCCAAAATCCACTGGCCAAATCCAACTTGGACAGGTAACGGGCTTGGGAAAGCAACGAGAAAATATGCTCAGCGTCAGCAATGGGCTCTCCATCAAAGATGGTACGGGAGTTAAGCTTACGACAGTCAAGGCAGAACCTGTGACTGCCATCTCGCTTATGGACTGCCAGTAATGGCGAACACCAAGGCGAAATGCTCTTTTCAACTATTCCGAGGCGGACCCAAGTGTCAAGATCTTCCTTCAGCCGTAAGGACAGCTGGTGGGGAAGACCATAGGAATGCCGAAATGGCTCTGGGTCAGTCAATCTGACATGATGCTCAAGGGTAGTGATAATGCCTGGGAGGTCGTTGAAGACGTTCTCATAGTCCTCTAATAGCTTGTTCAGCTGTTCCCGTTGACTCGGTTGCAGTCTGGAGTTAATAATGCAATTACTCACACTTTCTTTTCGGTGTGTGGGAATGGCAGGATCCTTACCATCATCAAAAGCTAAGCTTATGTCTTCAATTGCAAGGGCGGTGGCTGCGGCCAGAGGGGCTTCTTCCGACAAACTCCACTCCCGTAAGTCTGTCTCCACTGCAAGGGTGGAGTATTCCAATATAGGAAGTAAGGGGTGGCTATAATGGAGCACCTGTGTTGCTGCAGCCTCGGAGGTTCTGTTGATGCTGGGGGCATCTATAGGGGTTGCTGGGAGTGCCAGCGCAGGATCACTGTGGGCCTCCGGGTCCTCACAATAAAGCTTCAGCTGGTTAATGTGGTATTTCCGGTTATTGCCATCAACATTTAGCACATAATTGTCAGGGGTCATCCGGTGTACCACAGTGTACGGTCCTTTCCAGCATAGCATTAGCTTGCGGGTATCTGTTGGAAGAAGTAACAGAGCTCGATCTCCGGGTGTCAGAGCACGACGCCGCGCACGCTTGTCAAAGAGGAGCTTGGCAGTCTGCTGGTGACCCTTAATGGCTAATTGTGCAGTTTTTCAAGCCTTTTTGAGGTGAGACGAAAACTTCAAAATATACTCATGAACGTCCCTATCGTCATCTTCAATGGTAGGTGAATCCCAACATTCTGACAAGAATTCTACTGGGCCTCTGACCTTATGACCATAAATCAGCTCGAAAGGCGAGTATCCAGTAGTGTCGTGGGACGTGTCTCTGAAGGAGAAAAGTGCAGCAGGGACGTACTTGTCCCACTGCCTAGGTATATCTATCACTAGCTTGCGCAAACATCGCTTCAATGTCCCGTTATAGCGTTCGCATGCTCCATTTGATTGGGCATGATAGACACTCGTACGAATATGCTTCATTTCTAAAAGGTTACAGAAAGCCTCAAAGTGCCTACTTGTAAACTGACTTCCATTGTCAGAAGTGACCTGCTCAGGAAAGCCAACCCTGGAGCAGATTTCAAATAGGGCATGAGCAACTGCTTCAGTTGTGATAGAAGGCAGTGGCACTGCATCTGGGTACCTTGTTGCCAGGTCAACATATACCAGGAGGAATTGTTTCCCCGTGGACGAAGCTGGATTAATAGGACCTAGTATGTCAATAGCGACCTTGGAAAATGGCTCCATTGAGAGCTTAGTTATCCCCATGGGAACTTTCGGTACCGGTGCCGTTGAGGTGGATTGACAGACAGGGCAGGAGCCTACATATCTGTCTACCTCGGTGTACATGTTTGGCCATGCAAAAGCCTTCTGAAGGACGTGCCGAGTTTTTGCTTTGCCTCTGTGTCCACTCAGAGGTAAATGGTGTGCCACATACATAGCCTGGCGGCGCAACGAAGCGGGCACTACCAACTGTTTAAAGGTGTGGCCATCTTTAGTCACATGCGTACGAAGTACTCCATCTTCAAGGGCGTAAGTGATCTGGCCTCCTCCTCTCACCGTGAAGGTCCTTCTCTCGTGGCCTGCTGCATCCAGCGTTTGAGGCTGGGGCAGTCTTGCTGCAATTTGGCAAAGTCTGGATGGGACTTCAATGGCTCGAGAGGTGCATCATCTGGTAAAGGAGGGGGAAACTCTCCGCGTTCCACATTACATGTACTGACTGTAGCAGACTCAATGGAGTCAGTCGGAGAGTCGTCCATATTCTTGGCATCAAGGCCAGGAGTTGCTGCTGAAATGGCTTCATGTGACTTCCTCCGAGGGAAGTTATAACGAGAAATGTCCTTATGGTAGAGGTCGGCCTGGAAAGTAGGAACTAGGTTCAATGCACGACCCATCAAGACAGGGTACATAAGCTCAATCATTGCCACAGCTGGGGCTTTTCCCTTGTAGTATTTGCAATCCAGGTTAATGACACAGCAGCATCGTATTTGGGGTGTTCCTTCAGAAACCCGCACACGAACGACTTTGCTGGTAAAATCTTCATCCCTGACGAATCTCTCGTCAACAAGTATGCTATTGGCCCCAGTGTCAAGGGCTATCTCAGCTTCCACACCATTTATGGTTTCTAGGCATTTTGGGATCATTTCCAGATCATCATGTTCAATGAATTCCACATTGGCAAGTTTGTGTGGTGGTTCCTCGGCATTATCCTCATTGGCCCTTTCTGGCCCTGTTTCCACAACATAGGCTGAGTGAGTGGCCAGACAGCTATGTGGGCCGCCGCTGTGTGAGGGAGCGTGGTGGCTCTTAGAGTTTGGCTGAAAACACTGGGAAGGTGGAGCAGAGTAATGGCCTTTGCCTCTGAACTGCTGAGGCTTAGGTCTTACCGGGTCATCCTTCTTGAGTGTGGGTGCATGGCCGTAATGAGGCTTAGGAGTGTGAGGAGGAGGAGCTGGATGATTGAAGTTCTGCGAGGGGCTCTTGTGCTTCCCGTTCCTGTAATCTCTATTTCCGGATAAAGGACTACTGTCTGGGATTCCCGCTCGAAGCCGAGCAAGCGCAAGCTCATGTTCACGTTGTGCTTGTTCCCCCTCACGTTGTGCTTGTGCCTCATCACTTGCTCTCTTCTCCAGCTTATCTCGGCGTTCAACCATCTTCTCATGAGCCCATTCGAAGAGCTTCTGTCTTGGGGAAAAACCGTATCTCTCACCCCTAGCAATCATTATGTCCAGGTAACGCTCCTCATCGAATGTTTTGATGGTTTCCATGTTTGTTTCCTAAACAGTCAATAACGAAGTGCCAAAACAACCACAAAAAAAAAACAAATCTCTACAATACGATAGTAGAAAAAAAAATGAAAGAACCACACAACACCAAGGAGAGAAAAAAAAAATCAACACCACAGTTCAAACTTAAACGTAAAAGTGATCTCAAAATCTCACCATAAAAGTGACTCAAAATTCAATCAAGTGCAACAGCAGCAAAATGTTGAAAAACAGTGCATGAAACACTGGCAATACAGAATGGCAGTCGTGCCTGCTTAACGGCAATATGTGGCAGTACCTGTGGTTATCGTGCAAATGAAAGGAATGAGTAACACAATCAAGTGCAACAGCAACAAAATGTTGCAAAACAGTGCATGAAACTCTGGTAATACAGAATGGCAGTCGTGCCTGCTTAACAGCAATATGTGGCAGTACCTGCGGTAATCGTGCAAATGAAAGGAATGAGCAACACAATCAAATGCAACAGCAACAATATGTTGCAAAACAGTGCATGAAACACTGGTAATACAGAATGGCAGTCGTGCCTGCTTAACAGCAATATGTGGCAGTACCTGCGGTTATGGTGCAAATGAAAGGAATGAGCAACAACGAATTTTACCGACTAGCACCCAGTGCCTGAGAGTACAAACAAGTACAGTATAGCGGTCGTGCCTGCGTATGAGCGCGTATATGGCAGTACCCACAAATAAAATGTCGTAAGTAATATGAACAAGTACAGTATAGCGGTCGTGCCTGCGTATGAGCGCGTATATGGCAGTACCCACAAATAAAATGTCGTAAGTAAAATTCTGGAGTGTTACCAAAAGGGCACAGATCCTATGCAAAATACACCAACGATAAGCTAACAGCTTACTAGGCAGCCAGATTACACATTTCTACTAGTAATGAGAAAATTTATTTTCAAGTGACAACTCAGACACATGAAAGGCTTAGCCTAGGCTCGATAAATGACACCAAAATTTTTCTTCCAATCTATGAGCAGTCAATGCTTGAATATAAAACACAATTATAAGCAAAATAATATGCTTTCTCCCAATTCCTAAATCCCAAGGAAATATAAACAATTCCTAACAAGTATCACCCTTTAACGGATATATAAAACACGAATGCTTTAAAACTCAATCTTATCACGCAAATAAATGAAATTTCATATAACACGTCTTCTCGTCATGCAAAATTTCTAAAGTCTGTTACCACATAATCTCATGTAGATTTCCTGAAATATTGTTTACCACATGGGAAACAAGAAAATATTAGTTACCATAATTAATACTGAAAATAAAGAAAAATTTCTTATCCGCAATGTCTCTAGCGCGAAAATTTTCGTGTGCAGCCTAAGATTCATTCATTTCAATAATCGAGCCAATGGTAATCGGGTTTCATGTGCAATGTTAAAAAGCAAAATAAAAATAAATTTATAAAATCAGTCTGTCTGTTCGGGTCCCTGTTCGGGCGCCAATCTTGTTGGGGTAAGGATGGTGGAGTGTTGTTAAGATTCTGTTTTACTAAGGGGACTCAAAGTACCGAGCTCGGTTAAGAGCTCACAAACAGACAGGACAGATATTTGTACTTGAACACCCCATCTCTATTACCATTAGTCGGTTAAATGAAACTCAGAATTCAACTTTCTTTTAATTTTGGAAATGCAATGACATTAAAAGAATTGAATTAAATTTCACAAATTAAATTTTATGAAATGCTGCCTCGAATCCCGGAGGTGGTGAGCACGATTTCGTTTCCCGGCACCACGGACGTATGCCAAGACTTTGGCCTCAACTCGACGATTACCTCTGTCACACAGGCAGAGTAGAATACAGGACACTGCAATTGCAGAAACAGAAATGACACACTGTTTATAATGGGAAACTGAAAGCATGAGCACACATATAATGAGTTTCCAATGTCATTCTACTGGATAAAAATATATTGGTTATTCACAGCTAACCAGAAATATTTATGCTACCATAATAGCATACAAAACCATTAATTCTCTACTGGTTTTAAAGGAAAACAATATATTCACAATAAATGAAGAATAAGCAAGACAAATACAGTACTGTATGTATTCCTTAAATTGTGGGCAACCACAAAAGTTGCAATGCTTATTACTGATTTACAATTAATATGGTAAAACACTCTATTTAGGATAAAGGAAGACTACGAGATAAATACAGTATTCATTCACTTTTGGTTATCAAGAAGTTTGCAATGAAAATAAGGGTGCAAAACCACCTTTTGAGGTATTTGCAACTTATAACTCAAAACACTTTATCCCCAACATATGAAGAATTAGCAAGATAAATACAGTATGCATTCATTAAATTGTGGTTAACAGGAAATATTTGCAAAGCCAACAGGGTAAAACTACCTTTTAATTATTTGCAATTTGTATAGCAAATAGCTTTATTGACGAGTTTTTGACGTAAAACACTTTATTTACGATGATAGAAAGAGGTGAAATGAAATTATAATTTATTAGGAAAAGAGATAGATTTTTACGGGCTCATAACCAGTCTTCAGAGGATGAGATTTTCGTTTATCACATTCAATGAAAAGAAACTTCTTAGCAATGTATATCAGCTGTAATTTACAGGTTAAGGAATTAACTTTGGCATGTGAGATTCCAGTTTGGTAATCTACAAAATTTCGTGTGTATGGGAATGGAATCTGAGAATAAAAATCCGTAAGATTTAGCCAGTAACGAATGTAACTAATTCTTGAAAATAAACCAATTTGCTTGACCCACGAGCTTTACCATACACTATCCCTCACCTTGTTGTGCTAGATGAATTCCTGTGAAGATGCCACGTAAATAAGGTTTGAAATAAACTTAGACTGCTCAGGCGAGATGTTGCCTCTTCGAAATTTGGGCGCCAACGGAGAGCGTCTCATTGTCCCTCCAGGTGAGTTCATCTGTAGGGTACATTTTCTAGAGCAGTAACTGGCTCTGATATAATTTCAGGACTATTTTAGTGGTGGTCCCTGGCAGGCATTTATAGCAGAGATGCAAGGGAGAGACAGTATTTTTAGGTGCAACAAGTGGAAGCAAATAAAATAAAACGAGAATAATAATGAAAAGTTAGGTTACTGGTAAACAATCTCCAGAATGTTTTTGGCTCGTAGCAGATGGAAAATAGGAGTAGCCTTTATATCAGGACTATACTTCTACACGTACAAGAAGAGTAAATAAGGTATATTTAAAATTAGCTATAAGCTAAAATATAAATTGCAAATAATCATAATCTGCAAAAGTCAAGAAGTGGGAATTAAATTTTTTTTAGTTAAAAATAATAGTCAAGTTACTAAATTAATTAATAAGGCATCTAACAGCCTTTGGTTACTTTGAGCGAAACACTCTGTCACATATACATATATATATATATATATATATATATATATATATATATATATATATATATATATATATATATATATATATATATATATATATATATATATATATATATATATATATATATATATATATATATATATATATATATATATATATATATATATATATATATATATATATATATATATATATATATATATATATATATATATATATATATATATATATATCTATATTTATATATATATATATATATATATATATATATATATATATATATATATATATATATATATATATATATATATATATATATATATATATATATATATATATATATATATATATATATATATATATATATATATATATATATATATATATATATATATATATATATATATATATATATATGTGACGGATTATTTCACTCAAAGTCACCAAAGGCTGTTAGATGCCTTATTAGTTAATTTAGTAACTTAACTGTCATTTTTCTAACTAAAAAAAAATTCCCACCTCTTGACTTTTGCTGATTATGATTATTTGCAATTTATATTCTAGCTTATAGCTAATTTTAAATATACCTTATTTACTCTTCTTGTACGTGTAGAACCCGAGTCTCGATATAAAGGCTGCTCCTACCTTTCCACCTTTTCAGTGAACCTATCAGATACGTTTTCTTTACAATTTTCTTATGATAAAATAGCTCTTGCTGATAATTTTGTTATAAATTTGACCTTGCTGTTATGTCATTAGCCTGTCTTGATATATATCAGTAGCTTCTTTATTATTTGAGTATTTAAATTCCGTCTCCTACAACGCAAAGAATGTTCTAGAGATTGTTTACCAGTAACGTAACTTTCCATTATTATTCTCGTTTTATTTTATTTGCTTCCACTTGTTGCACCTAAAATACTGTCTCTCCCTTGCATATATGCTATAATTGCCTGCCAGGGACCACCACTAAAGTAGTCCTTAAATGATATAAGAGCCAGTTCCTGCTCTAGAAATATATCCTACAGATGACATCACCAGGAGGGACATTGAAGCGTCCTCATTTGGCGGCCAAACATCCCAGAGGCAGCATCTCGCCTCAGCAGTCAAGTTATTTCAAACCTTATTTACGTGGCATCTTCACAGGAATTCATCTGGCACAAACAAGGTGAGGGATAGTGTATGGTAAAGCTCGTGGGTCAAGCAAATTGTTTTTTTCGAGAATTACTTACATTCATTACTGGCTTAATCCTACGAATTTATTCTCAGATTCCATTCCCATACAAACGAATTTTTGTAGATTACCTAATTGGAATCTCACTTGCCAAAGTGAATTCCTTAACCTGGAAAATACAGCTGATATACATTGCTAAGAAGTTTCTTTTCATTGAATGTGATAAACGAAAATCTCATCCTCTGAAGACTGGTTATGAGCCTGTAAAAATCTAGCCCTTCTCCTAACAAATTCTAATTTCATTTCACCCCTTTCTATCATCGTAAATAAAGTGTTTTACGTCAAAAACTCGGGAATAAAGCTATTTGCTATATAAATTGCAAATAATTAATCATTTAACTAATGTGTTAAACTGCAAATAATTAAAAGGTAACTTTACCATGTTGGCTTTGCAAATATTTCCTGTCAACCACAATCTTATGAATGCATACTGTGTTTATCTTGCTAATTCTTCATATGTTGGGGATAACGTGTTTTGAGTTATAAGTTGCTCATACTTCAAAAGGTGGTTTCCCCCCCCCCCTTTTTTCATTGCAAACAGTTCTTGATACCCAAAAGTGAATGAATACTGTATTTATCTCGTAGATTCTTCCTTTATCTAGTGTTTTACCATATTAATTGCAAATCAGTAATAAGCATTGCAACTTTTGTGGTTGCCCACAATTTAAGGAATACATACAGTACTGTATTTGTCTTGCTTGTTCTTCATTTATTGTGAATACATTGTTTTCCTTTAATACCAGCAAAGAATTAATGGTTTTGTATGCTACTATGGTAGCATAAATATTTCTGGTTAGCTGTGACTAACCAATATATTTTCATCCAGTAGAATAATATTGGAAACTCATTAAATGTTTGCTCATATTTTCAGTTTCCAATTATTAACAGTGTGTCGTTTCTGTTTCTGCAATTGCAGTGTCCTCTATTCTACTCTGCCTGTGTGACAGAGGTAATCGTCGAGTTGAGGCCAAAGTCTTGGCATACATTTGTGGTGCCTGGCAACGAAATCGTGCTCACCACCTCTGGGATTCTAGGCAGCATTTCATAAAATTTAATTAGAAAATTTAATTAAATTCTTTTAATGTCATTGCATTTCCAAAATTAAAAGAAAGTTGAATTCTGAGCTTCATTTAACCGAGAAGTGGTATAACGGGTGGGGTGTTCAAGTGCAAATATCTGTCCTGTCTGTTTGTGAGCTCTTAACCGAGCTCAGTACTTTGAGTCCCCTTAGTAAAACAGAATCTTAACATAGAATCATTCCCCCAACAATATATATATATATATATATATATATATATATATATATATATATATATATATATATATATATATATATATATATATATATATATATATATATATATATATATATATATATATATATATATATATATATATATATATATATATATATATATATATATATATATATATATATATATATATATATATATATATATATATATATATATATATATATATATATATATATATATATATATATATATATATATATATATATATATATATATATATATATATATATATATATATATATATATATATATATATATATATATATATATCTATATCTATATATATATATATATATATATATATATATATATATATATATATATATATATATATATATATATATATATATATATATATACAAACAAGGAGTTTCAGTCAGTATTTACAGTAGAAAATACCCCACCCCCTCAGATTGCGGTGATAGAAGCTCAAGGGCCGGTATTAGAGAACATCAACCTTATAGCCACAGAGGTATACAAAGCGCTGATGGATTTAGATGTTCATAAAGCTACAGGTCCTGATGACATATCCCCTCATGTGCTTAAAAAATGCACAAACACAATATCAGTGGCACAAAGTATCATATTTAAGGAGTCACTGGAGTCGGGGGAGATTCCAAGATGCTGGAAACAAGCAAATGTCATACCTATCTTCAAAAAGGGAAGGAGGGATACGGCTCTGAACTATAGACCAGTTTCCTTGACCAGCATAGTTTGCAAAGTTATGGAGAAACTACTAAGGAAACATATCTCTCTTCACTTGTAATCCCTCAACTTTTTGTCAGTGAGGCAACATGGCTTCAGAGAAGGTAGATCAACAGTAACAAACTTATTAGAATTTTATGATGAGGTAAGCCAAATCTTACAGGAAAGAGAGGACTGGGCAGATTGCATATTCCTAGACTTCCAGAAAGCGTTTGACACTGTTCCACATGGAAGACTTATTAGGAAGCTGCAATCAATTGCTAGAATAGGTGGAAATGTTTTGGAATCTATAAAAACTTACTTAGAAGGAAGGGAACAGAGGGTTAGAGTAAGACACTCAGTGTCTGAATGGATAAGAGTTAGTAGTGGAGTTCCACAGGGTTCAGTTTTAGGGCCACTTTTGTCCCTTGTATATGTAAATGACCTACCAGAGTCTGTAAATTCATTCATGAATATGTTTGCAGATGATGCAAAGATTGTGAAGAAAGTAAAAAACGAGAACAATGGTAGAGAACTCCAAGAGGATCTAAATAGTCTGCATGACTGGTCAGAAAAGTGGCTAATGAAATTCAATACTTTAAAATGTAAGGTAATGAGAATGGGTACAAGTGCAAGAAGGCCCAAGCTTGACTACTCGGTGGCTGGAGTACAACTTCAAGAGACAGAAAATGATAGAAATCTAGGAGTAAACATACTGGCAGATTTGTCTCCAGAAATACATATAAATGGCATAGTAAGGGCAGCATATGCATTCTTATCATATGTAAGGGTAGCCTTCAGGCACCTGGACAAGGAAATGTTCAAAAATATTTATGTAACCTATGTGAGGCCAAAACTCGAATATGCAGCCCCTTTTTGGAATCCGCACTTGAAAAAGCACATAGCTAAGCTTGAAAAAGTTCAAAGACATGCCACGAAACTAAGTGCCAGAAATACGAAATCTCAGTTATGATGAGAGGCTGAGGGAATTAGACTTACCATCACTGGAAGCTAGAAGAGTGAGGGGGGATATGGTGACAGTCTTTAAATTCCTTCATGGTTATGATCGAGTGTATAGGGATCGATATTTTGATATGGCAGGCTCTAGAACTAGAGGTCATAGTTTGAAGCTTCGTAAGAAAACTTCTTTGCTGGATGTAAGGAAATACTTTTTCAGTGTAAGAGTAGTTGATAATTGGAATTGGCTAAGCGAGGAGGTAGTTAATGCTATCTCAATCCATAGTTTTAAGGACAGGTATGATAAGTATCACTAAGTATAAAATGGAACCGATGAGGAGACGGGAAGATACGAGCTTTGGGCTCTTTCCCGTAAACCCAATTAGGTAATCACAATTATGTAATCACACACACTCACTCCAAGCTAGAAGATTGAGGCGGGATATGGTGACTGTCTTTAAATTCCTTCATGGTTATGACAGAGTGGATTGGGATCGATATATTGATATGGCTGGCTCTAGAACTAGAGGTCATAGTTTGAAGCTTCGTAAAAAAAACTTCTTTGCAGAATGTAAGGAAATACTTTTTCAGTGTAAGAGTAGTTGATAATTGGAATTCGCTAAGCGAGGAGGTAGTTAATGCTATCTCAATCTACAGTTTTAGGGACAGGTACGATAAGTATCACTAAGTATAAAATGGAACCGATCAGGAGACTGGGAAGATACGAGCTTTGGGCTCTTTCCCGTAAACACAATTAGGTAATCACAATTAGGTAATCACACACACACAAAAAAAGGCGCAAACTCAATATCAGTGGCACTAAGTATCATATTTAAAAAGTCACTGGAGTCAGGGGAGATTCCAAGATGCTGGAAACAAACAAATGTGATACCTATCTTCAAAAAGGGAAGGAGGGATATGGCTCTGAACTATAGACCAGTTTCCTTGACCAGCATAGTTTGCAAAGTTATGGAGAAACTACTAAGGAAACATATCTCTCTTCACTTGGAATCCTTCAACTTTTTGTCAGTGAGGCAACATGGCTTCAGAGAAGGTAGATCAACAGTAACAAACTTATTAGAATCTTGTGATGAGGTAAGCCGAATCTTACAGGAAAGAGAGGGCTGTGCATATTGCATATTCCTAGACTTCCAGAAAGTGTTTGACACTTCCACATGGGAGACTTGTTAGGAAGCTGCAAGCAATGGCTAGAATAGGTGGAAATGTCTTGGAATGGATAAAAACTTACTTTGAAGGAAGGGAACAGAGGGTTAGAGCAAGACACTCAGTGTATGAATGGAGAAGAGTTAGTAGTGAAGTTCCACAGGTTTCAGTTTTAGGGCCACTTTTGTTCCTTGTATATGTAAATGACCTACCAGAGTCTGTAAATTCATTCATGAATATGTTTGCAGATGATGCAAAGATTGTGAAGAAAGTAAAAAACGAGAACAATGGTAGAGAACTCCAAGAGGATCTAAATAGTCTGCATGAGTGGTCAGAAAAGTGGCTAATGAGATTCAATACTTCAAAATGTAAGGTAATGAGAATGGATACAAGTGCAAGAAGGCCCAAGCTTGATTACTCGGTGGCTGGAGTACAACTTCAAGAGACAGAAAATGTGAGAGATCTAGAAGTAAACATACTGGCAGATTTGTCTCCAGAAATACATATAAATGGCATAGAAAGGGCAGCATATGCATTCTTATCAAATGTAAGGGTAGCCTTCAGGCACATGGACAAGGAAATGTTCAGAAATATTTATGTAACCTATGAGATGCCAAAACTCGAATATGCAGCTCCCTTTTGGAATCCACACTTGAAAAAGCACACAGCTAAGCTTGAAAAAGTTCAAAGACATGCCACGAAACTAGTGCCAGAAATACGCAATCTCACTTATGATGAGAGGCTGAGGGAATTAGACTTACCATCACTCGAAGCTAGAACATTGAGGGGGGATATGGTGAGAGTCTTTAAATTCCTTCATGGTTATGATAGAGTGGATAGTGATCGATATTTTGATATGGCAGGCTCTAGGACTAGAGGTCATAGTTTGAAGCTTCGTAAGAAAACTTCTTTGCAGGATGTAAGGAAATGATTTATCAGTGTAAGAGTAGTTGATAATTGGAATTTGCTAAGCGAGGAGGTAGTTAATGCTATCTCAATCCATAGTTTTAAGGACAGGTATGAAAAGTATCACTAAGTATAAAATGGAACAGATCAGGAGACGGGAAGATACGAGCTTTGGGCTCTTTCCTGTAAACACAATTAGGTAATCACAATTAGGTAATCACACACAAAAAAAATGCGCAAACTCAATATCAGTGGCACTAAGTATCATATTTAAAAAGTCACTGGAGTCAGGGGAGATTCCAAGATGCTGGAAACAAGCAAATGTGATACCTATCTTCAATAAGGGAAGGAGGGATACGGTTCAGAACTATAGACCAGTTTCCTTGACCAGCATAGTTTGCAAAGTTATGGAGAAACTACTAAGGAAACATATCTCTCTTCACTTGGAATCCTTCAACTTTTTGTCAGTGAGGCAACATGGCTTCAGAGAAGGTAGGTCAACAGTAACAAACTTATTAGAATTTTATGATGAGGTAAGCCGAATCTTACAGGAAAGAGAGGGCTGGGCAGATTGCATATTCCTAGACTTCCAGAAAATGTTTGACACTTCCACATGGGAGACTTGTTAGGAAGCTGCAAGCAATGGCTAGAATAGGTGGAAATGTCTTGGAATGGATAAAAACTTACTTTGAAGGAAGGGAACAGAGGGTTAGAGTAAGACACTCAGTGTCTGAATGGAGAAGAGTTAGTAGTGGAGTTCCACAGGTTTCAGTTTTAGGGCCACTTTTGTTCCTTGTATATGTTAATGACCTACCAGAGTCTGTAAATTCATTCATGAATATGTTTGCAGATGATGCAAAGATTGTGAAGAAAGTAAAAAACGAGAACAATGGTAGAGAACTTCAGGAGGATCTAAATAGTCTTCATGAGTGGTCAGAAAAGTGGCTAATGAAATTCAATACTTCAAAATGTAAGGTAATGAGAATGGGTGCAAGTGCAATAAGGCCCAAGCTTGACTACTCGGTGGCTGGAGTACAACTTCAAGAGACAGAAAATGAGAGAGATCTAGAAGTAAACATACTGGCAGATTTGTCTCCAGAAATACATATAAATGGCATAGTAAGGGCAGCATATGCATTCTTATCAAATGTAAGGGTAGCCTTCAGGCACATGGACAAGGAAATGTTCAGAAATATTTATGTAACCTATGAGAGGCCAAAACTCGAATATGCAGCTCCCTTTTGGAATCCACACATGAAAAAGCACACAGCTAAGCTTAAAAA
Source organism: Halocaridina rubra (assembly GCA_037179515.1). Classification (NCBI taxonomy): domain Eukaryota; kingdom Metazoa; phylum Arthropoda; class Malacostraca; order Decapoda; family Atyidae; genus Halocaridina; species Halocaridina rubra. Next base: position 39,052 of record JAXCGZ010011914.1, read on the forward strand.
AGCTCAAAGACATGCCACAAAACTGGTGCCAGAAATACGCAATCTCACTTATGATGAGAGGCTGAGGGAATTAGACTTACCATCACTCGAAGCTAGAACATTGAGGGGGGGATATGGTGACAGTCTTTAAATTCCTTCATGGTTATGATAGAGTGGACAGGGATCGATATTTTGATATGGCAGGCTCTAGGACTAGAGGTCATAGTTTGAAGCTTCGTAAGAAAACTTCTTTGCAGGATGTAAGGAAATAATTTATTAGTGTAAGAGTAGTTGATAATTGGTATTTGCTAAGCGAGGAGGTAGTTAATGCTATCTCAATCCATAGTTTTAAGGACAGGTATGAAAAGTATCACTAAGTATAAAATGGAACAGATCAGGAGACGGGAAGATACGAGCTTTGGGCTCTTTCCCGTAAACCCAATTAGGTAATCACACACAAAACAAAATGCGCAAACTCAATATCAGTGGCACTAAGTATCATATTTAAAAAGTCACTGGAGTCAGGGGAGATTCCAAGATGCTGGAAACAAGCAAATGTGATACCTATCTTCAAAAAGGGAAGGAGGGATACGGTTCAGAACTATAGACCAGTTTCCTTGACCAGCATAGTTTGCAAAGTTATGGAGAAACTACTAAGGAAACATATCTCTCTTCACTTGGAATCCTTCAACTTTTTGTCAGTGAGGCAACATGGCTTCAGAGAAGGTAGATCAACAGTAACAAACTTATTAGAATTTTATGATGAGGTAAGCCGAATCTTACAGGAAAGAGAGGGCTGGGCAGATTGCATATTCCTAGACTTCCAGAAAGTGTTTGACACTGTTCCTCATGGGAGACTTGTTAGGAAGCTGCAAGCAATGGCTAGAATAGGTGGAAATGTCTTGGAATGGATAAAAACTTACTTTGAAGGAAGGGAACAGAGGGTTAGAGTAAGACACTCAGTGTCTGAATGGAGAAGAGTTAGTAGTGGAGTTCCACAGGTTTCAGTTTTAGGGCCACTTTTGTTCCTTGTATATGTTAATGACCTACCAGAGTCTGTAAATTCATTCATGAATATGTTTGCAGATGATGCAAAGATTGTGAAGAAAGTAAAAAACGAGAACAATGGTAGAGAACTTCAGGAGGATCTAAATAGTCTGCATGAGTGGTCAGAAAAGTGGCTAATGAAATTCAATACTTCAAAATGTAAGGTAATGAGAATGGGTGCAAGTGCAATAAGGCCCAAGCTTGACTACTCGGTGGCTGGAGTACAACTTCAAGAGACAGAAAATGAGAGAGATCTAGAAGTAAACATACTGGCAGATTTGTCTCCAGAAATACATATAAATGGCATAGTAAGGGCAGCATATGCATTCTTATCAAATGTAAGGGTAGCCTTCAGGCACATGGACAAGGAAATGTTCAGAAATATTTATGTAACCTATGAGAGGCCAAAACTCGAATATGCAGCTCCCTTTTGGAATCCACACATGAAAAAGCACACAGCTAAGCTTAAAAAAGCTCAAAGACATGCCACAAAACTGGTGCCAGAAATACGCAATCTCACTTATGATGAGAGGCTGAGGGAATTAGACTTACCATCACTCGAAGCTAGAACATTGAGGGGGGGATATGGTGACAGTCTTTAAATTCCTTCATGGTTATGATAGAGTGGACAGGGATCGATATTTTGATATGGCAGGCTCTAGGACTAGAGGTCATAGTTTGAAGCTTCGTAAGAAAACTTCTTTGCAGGATGTAAGGAAATAATTTATTAGTGTAAGAGTAGTTGATAATTGGTATTTGCTAAGCGAGGAGGTAGTTAATGCTATCTCAATCCATAGTTTTAAAGACAGGTATGAAAAGTATCACTAAGTATAAAATGGAACAGATCAGGAGACGGGAAGATACGAGCTTTGGGCTCTTTCCCGTAAACCCAATTAGGTAATCACACACAAAACAAAATGCGCAAACTCAATATCAGTGGCACTAAGTATCATATTTAAAAAGTCACTGGAGTCAGGGGAGATTCCAAGATGCTGGAAACAAGCAAATGTGATACCTATCTTCAAAAAGGGAAGGAGGGATACGGCTCAGAACTATAGACCAGTTTCCTTGACCAGCATAGTTTGCAAAGTTATGGAGAAACTACTAAGGAAACATATCTCTCTTCACTTGGAATCCTTCAACTTTTTGTCAGTGAGGCAACATGGCTTCAGAGAAGGTAGATCAACAGTAACAAACTTATTAGAATTTTATGATGAGGTAAGCCGAATCTTACAGGAAAGAGAGGGCTGGGCAGATTGCATATTCCTAGACTTCCAGAAAGCGTTTGACACTGTTCCACATGGGAGACTTGTTAGGAAGCTGCAAGCAATGGCTAGAATAGGTGGAAATGTCTTGGAATGGATAAAAACTTACTTTGAAGGAAGGGAACAGAGGGTTAGAGTAAGACACTCAGTGTCTGAATGGAGAAGAGTTAGTAGTGGAGTTCCACAGGTTTCAGTTTTAGGGCCACTTTTGTTCCTTGTATATGTAAATGACCTACCAGAGTCTGTAAATTCATTCATGAATATGTTTGCAGATGATGCAAAGATTGTGAAGAAAGTAAAAAACGAGAACAATGGTAGAGAACTTCAGGAGGATCTAAATAGTCTGCATGAGTGGTCAGAAAAGTGGCTAATGAAATTCAATACTTCAAAATGTAAGGTAAGGAGAATGGGTACAAGTGCAAGAAGGCCCAAGCTTGACTACTCGGTGGCTGGAGTACAACTTCAAGAGACAGAAAATGAGAGAGATCTAGAAGTAAACATACTGGCAGATTTGTCTCCAGAAATACATATAAATGGCATAGTAAGGGCAGCATATGCATTCTTATCAAATGTAAGGGTAGCCTTCAGGCACATGGACAAGGAAATGTTCAGAAATATTTATGTAACCTATGTGAGGCCAAAACTCGAATATGCAGCTCCCTTTTGGAATCCACACTTGAAAAAGCACACAGCTAAGCTTGAAAAAGTTCAAATACATGCCACGAAACTGTTGCCAGAAATACGCAATCTCACTTATGATGAGAGGCTGAGGGAATTAGACTTACCATCACTCGAAGCTAGAAGATTGAGGGGGGATATGGTGACAGTCTTTAAATTCCTTCATGGTTATGATAGAGTGGATAGGGATCGATATTTTGATATGGCAGGCTCTAGGACTAGAGGTCATAGTTTGAAGCTTCGTAAGAAAACTTCTTTGCAGGATGTAAGGAAATACTATATCAGTGTAAGAGTAGTTGACAATTGGAATTTGCTAAGCGAGGAGGTAGTTAATGCTATCTCAATCCATAGTTTTAAGGACAGGTATGAAAAGTATCACTGTTCCATACTATGATTAGATGGGTGAGGATAATCCATTTAAAATCGTGAGAAAAGTGGAGGTTTTATTACTCAAACTTAGATGTCCGACATGGCGTGTTCTACTCCAGTGAAAACAACAAAACAATAGCGCAATGCAAAGCGCACGAATTAATCAGCTCAAAAGTTATACATAACATTCCTCCCTCCAAGAAAAGACATACAAAACTTATCAAAAATGGATCAGAAAAATATCAACATACAACAATCATTATACAGAAATATCAATATATTATGGCAACAAAAGACATTACAAATTTAATTTTTCTGGTGGCTTAATAATTCTCTTTGATCTCCGTAATACTGGAGATGGTGATACAATCTGTTTATCATTCACACCACACCTTTCAGTTTCTGAGACTGTGTCTTCAGACTCAATACAATTACTATCAGGTTGAACTGAAACATCACACTTTTGTGAAGATACTTCAACATCATTAGTGGAACTAGAGGCATAGGAATAATTACTTACATTCGAAGAACCTAAAGGCATTGGAGACTCTCTAGGTGTCTTAATACAAGTACCAGTAAATCTAGGCATAAGCTGATCATGATGCCTCTTCCATGATATATTACCAAAATCATGAACTTGCACCAAATAATTTCTTACACCAAGCACTTCAATAATTTTACCTTCAATCCAAGACTCTCCCTTCCCAAAATTTTTAGCAAAAACTGCATCACCAACATTGTACATATTTGTTCCTTCAGAGAAAACTTTCTTTGACAATTTTTCCAGGTCTCTGTCTTTGTTAGGGGAACATTTTACAGATACTAAAGTTGTTTTAAAACATCTTCCAAATAGTAACTCTGCTGGTGATTTACCTATACCACTTTGCATACTCTTTCTATAATTGTACAAAAATCTACAGATTCTAGTATTCAATGATCCACTGTTGAATTTACTTAAGCCCTCTTTTAAAGTTCGAACTGCTCTTTCCGCCAACCCATTAGATGATGGATTGTATGGGGCAGGAGTTAAATGTTGAATACCATTTTTCTTATAAAAAACTTTAATTTCCTCGGACACAAAATATGGAGCATTATCCAAGACAACAATGTCTGGAATATCAAAATTAGAAAATGTTTTTCTAAGCAATTCAATGGTAACACTTGAAGTCATTGAACTAGTAACTTGAACATCTAGAAACTTAGAATATGCATCTACAATTACAAGAAAATATTTGTTATTTATGGGTCCAGCATAGTCAATGTGAAGTCTTGACCATGCCTTATCAGGGGTAGACCATGACAACACAGGAGCTTGGTTTGGTTGAAAATTTTTAAAACAAACTGGACAATTCTTTGTCATTTCAGAAATATCTTGGTCAATTTTAGGCCACCAAACCCAATTCCTAGCTTCTGCTTTCATCACATTTATCCCATTATGACCACTATGTAAGTGCTCAAGTATTTTACATCTTAAGCTGGTAGGTATTACAATTCTGTTTCTGTACAAAATTACATTGTCATATAAACTAAGATCAGATTTAACAGAACCATATTCATGTAATCTCAAATCATTTGTAGACCAACCAAATCTTATATTATGCATGAGTTGACCCAAAACCTCATCTTTCTGAGTACAATTTTGATTTTTGAAAAAGAAATATCTTCAAAATCTAAAGCTTCAACTAACTTAATGTATTCATTTGGAGTCATGGATTTATGATCATCATCAATAGGCAACCTGCTAAGGGCATCAGCCACAACATTTTCTTTACCCACTTTGTAAGTAAGCTCAAAATCATATTGAGAGAGAAACAGTGCCCAACGCTGAATACGAGCATTGGCATTAGTAGGAATATGACGCCCTTTGCCAAATAAACCTAAAAGTGGTTTATGGTCGGTCCTTGCTTCAAATTGTCTTCCAAGTAAAAAATATCTAAAGCGATTCAACCCAAAAACTAAGGCAAGCCCTTCTCGGTCAATTTGAGCATAGTTCTGTTCAGCTGATGTCAGTTTTTTACTAGCAAAATAAACTGGTAATTCTCTTCCATCAATTTTTTGCAACAATACACATCCTACACCAATAGGAGACGCATCCACTTCAACAACTAGTGGACTATTACCATCATAATTAGCCAAAAGGGGACCTTTTGATAAATCCGATTTTACAATTTCAAAAGCTTTGTTTTCAAGTTCAGACCATTTAAAAACTTGATTCTTTTTTAGCAATTCATACAAGGGGTCCAGCTTGGAAGAAAAATTCTTAATGAATTTACAATAATATGTCAACATTCCAATAAAAGATTGCAACTCTGCAACAGAAGTAGGGGGTGGAGAATCTAGAATAGCTTTGACCTTCTTAGGGGAAGGTTTGATTCCTTCACCTGAGATACAAAATCCAAGATATTCTAAAGAAGAAACCTTAACAGCACATTTTTTCTTGTTAATCTGAACATTATGCTCTTGCAAAATTTTTAACACTTCAATAAACCTAAGATCATGCTGCTCTTCAGATTCACCACTTACAATAATGTCATCCAAATAAGCATCAACTCCCTCTACATCTTTCAACAGGTTAGCCATAAATCTCTGAAATATAGCTGGTGAAGAAGAAAGACCAAAAGGTAATCTTTTGTACTTAAACAAACCTTTATGTGTATTTACTACTAAATACTTTTGGCTTTCTTCACTCACAGAAATCTGTAAATATGCATTTTTTAAATCAATAGTAGAAAAAATCTTTCCATTACCAATAGATGCTAACAACTCATCTGTTTTAGGTAATGGATATTGGTCACATGATATACATTTATTCAATTCTTTAAAATCTCCACAGATGCGTACAGACTCCTTATCCGATTTCAACACAGTAACAATGGGGGCAGCCCACTCACTATGGTTAACAGGCTCAACTATATCATCTACAATCAGTTTATTTAAAGCATCTTCAACTAAAGGTTTATAGTGAATTGGAACTGATCTGTGTTTTCTGAATTTTGGAACTACATCACTCTTAACATGAATGTGAGCTGTAATATCTGAAATGGGTTTATTAGGATTAACTTCATAATCATTCAACAATTCTACCACAGAACCATTGACTTTAGAAATTTTAGAAGAATCATTAATACCAGACAAATAAATACCTATTTTTGGCATCAAATCTTTGCCACATAAGTTAGAATTATGATTCCCTACAACAAAAAATGTCTGTTTCACTTGCAGAGAATTATAGTAAACATCCACTCCAACTTTACCCAAAACATTTATTTTGAGATCATCATAAGCATTTAACATTTTATTACAATCTACAATGGACAATCCCAAATTATGAACCCAATCTTTAGTCAAGGTACTCACAGCAGCACCTGTATCCACCTCAAAAGGTACAAACTTACCATTAACCAAAATATTCACTTCATCTTTACCAATAGCATTGACATTTTTTACTGACAACAGTCTTTCTTCATCAGTATCACTGGAAACTGCTACCTTGTCTACTGCTTTAACTTTAACCTTATGTTTTTTCTCAGAAGCCTTATTAAAACTTTCTTTTACTGGCTTTGGCTTCACATTACCTTTGACATCTTTTGAAGCCTTCCAACAAACTTGTTTTAAATGTCCTTTCTTACCACATAAATTACATGTTAAATTCTTAAAGCGACATTTTGCACTATCATGAGGGTAACCACAGTGTTTACAAGAAACTGACTTACTCATGGGACCATTGGTTGGGGTTTTAACCTTTTGAACAACACCAGTCTTTTCAGAAACATAAGCTTGTTCAAAATTCAAAACTCTCTCAACTATTTGGATAGAAGACATAACCTTCAAATTTAAATTTTCAGCAACCAGATTTGAAAAATAAACCTCATTTTCAAGAGCCATAAACAACTGATCCCGCACACGAGAATCAAAGCTGCTACCAAAATCACAGTCTTTGGCTAGACACTTCAGGTCTGCATACAAATCTTTTAATGTCTCACCTCCTTTTTTCCTCCTTTGTTGAAAAGCCAATAAACTTCTATGATAACTAGGCTTTACATCATAATGTGCCTTAAGTAATTTGCATAAATCCTCATACGACTTAGTATGTGGTAAATCTGGGGCACAAATGTTTCCTAAAATAGCATAAACTTCAGTACCAATAGAAACCAGAAGTAAATTTTTTTTACTATTTGCCTCAGTTATTTCCAAATTTAAAAAATTTGCTTCCAACAAACTTAACCACAATTCAAAAGAAATCTTTGAAGGATTAAAATGATCAATGTTCACTCTGCGGTTAGCCCTATTTTCATTTTCTTGAGGCATGATTATAGGCTAAGTCACTGGGTGAACTGGTAATAATCTCAAAAATACACAACATGCAATCATGGCACAGACAGAATAGGCTAAATATTATAGCACTGACAACATAAGCTAAACATCATAGAACTAGGCTAGGACTATATGCAATTTGTTTTACTCCACTCCTCAAAGCACTGGGGTTAAGCACCATATGCTTACGGTAGGCTATGATCAATCAAGGCTACCGTCCACAAAACACTGGAAACAAGGTTACCGATAAACACAATTGGCCTACCATAGGCTATCATCAATCTAGGGTACACCTTGGAAAATAATCACTATAGCTTTCCAATCTTGAAAAAATCGTCAGCATTAGGCTTAAACAGTTATAATACAGCATCTATGAAGGCTCCAATGCTAACTGCAAAACTTGATCAAAACAGCCTATGGAGGGTGGCCACGGGAACGAAAATCTCGGAAGTCAGAAGCTTACCCAATTTACCGGCTACCTCAAAACTGCAAAAACTTCACTTAAATACTGCAAACCAGAAGTTCCTTTTGCTACTGCATTGGTCCTTTGTACCTCGTCGCCATTTGTTCCATACTATGATTAGATGGGTGAGGATAATCCATTTAAAATCGTGAGAAAAGTGGAGGTTTTATTACTCAAACTTAGATGTCCGACATGGCGTGTTCTACTCCAGTGAAAACAACAAAACAATAGCGCAATGCAAAGCGCACGAATTAATCAGCTCAAAAGTTATACATAACAATCACTAAGTATAAAATGGAACAGATCAGGAGACGGGAAGATACGAGCATTGGGCTCTTTCCCGTAAACACAATTAGGTCATCACAACTAGGTAATCACACACAAAAAAAATGCGCAAACTCAATATCAGTGGCACTAAGTATTATATTTAAAAAGTCACTGGAGTCAGGGGAGATTCCAAGATGCTGGAAACAAGCAAATGTGATACCTATCTTCAAAAAGGGAAGGAGGGATACGGTTCAGAACTATAGACAAGTTTCCTTGACCAGCATAGTTTGCAAAGTTATGGAGAAACTACTAAGGAAACATATCTCTCTTCACTTGGAATCCTTCAACTTTTTGTCAGTGAGGCAACATGGCTTCAGAGAAGGTAGATCAACAGTAACAAACTTATTAGAATTTTATGATGAGGTAAGCTGAAACTTACAGGAACGAGAGGGCTGGGCAGATTGCATATTCCTAGACTTCCAGAAAGTGTTTGACACTGTTCCACATTGGAGCCTTGTTAGGAAGCTGCAAGCAATGGCTAGAATAGGTGGAAATGTCTTGGAATGGATAAAAACTTACTTTGAAGGAAGGGAACAGAGGGTCAGAGTAAGACACTCAGTGTCTGAATGGAGAAGAGTTAGTAGTGGAGTTCCACAGGTTTCAGTTTTAGGGCCAGTTTTTTTCTTTGTATATGTAAATGACCTACCAGAGTCTGTAAATTCAAACATATTATTAACTTCTTCTATATAATAAATCCTGTTGAGGACGGAGTGTTTTATATACCTCTTATTAATCCTAAGTCATTTGGGACGAAAATGTTATATGTGATATATTAACACATTCATATAATAAAGAGGCCTACACTCGGCAACATAAAAGATATCTACAAGATTATCACCATTCTTGCAGGTAAGAAACACATTAGTGGTGAAGGCGGAAACTGAGGCTCCAGTTTCTTAAATGATTGAACTATCGGTGTAGAAGATTTGGAAGTTTGGCCTGCTCCAGCTCTGAATTTTTTCCTTGTATGTGTTTTTAAGGACAAGCGAGTTGACTGAGCTTTTGGGGTTGTAAGGGAGCTCGATCTTTATGTCGAGCAGTTGATCATTCCATGGAGATGGGCATCGGTATTCAGGGAGCAGAGTGTCCTGTATTTTGGCTAGGATGTCCTCCCTGACTGGCAATGCTTGCAGACCGACACTGCCCAAGTTCTGGCATGGTGGCCGGGGTGGCAATGATGGGTAACCGGAAGTCGGTGCCAGCTAGGCAGGTACATTGAGCAGTGGTGGTTTTGGCCACAAAGAGGGTTAGTCTTTGTAAAGCTCTAAGTTTGAGTGGCATGAGAATCAAGGCAGCAACAACCTTATATAGAAAACCAGAACAAGACATTAAGCCATTTACTGTGTGGAAATAAAAATATAATTGAAACAAAAGTAATAATCTATTGTTTCTAGAAAACAGGGAAAAGGAAACCTTTATTGATTAACACCAGCAGACTTGAATGTACTTGAAAAAACAGTACAGCTATAATAGTGAATGTTAATAAACACTTGAGAAGTGCCGTTGTAAAGGCAGAACTTCTTAATAACACTTGCATCTGATCCTGTGGAGTACGTTAGAATGTCATAATTATTTATGCATCGGTAATCATCTTTTTTAAGAAGATTAATGAGTGTTCAATATGAAAAATATCTTGAATAAATTATTTAGAATTAAGAACTACGTATAAAGCAGGACTCCTGAGACATCATTTCTTGATTTCAATATTTCCTCTCTTGTTTAATTTTTATTTAAAGAAGAATTTTTATCCTTTAGATAATAAGCACTAATCAAGTTACCTTTAATAATATTTCTTAATATTATTTCTATATTATTAATATTATTTAAATTTAGTTTTCCTAAAGTTTAATATTTCGAGCTTCTTCACCTCATTGTTTACAACACCAATGGTGGGAAGACCTAATCGCTTAGCATCTTGATATTCAGTCTATTTTATTTCGTCCTATTTTGATCATATTTTGGGTAAGAAATGATTGAATTATTATTAAATAAGAAAAGTTTAATGGATGGGGTGTTATATGTGAGGATTTAGAGATATATCCAAGCATTTTTTTTTTTTTACTTTTGCTGTTGGTGGTTTGGAAATCATTATTTTTTTTTCTCGTATTTTGAGTGATAATATATGAAGATGTAAAGTTAATAGAATTGAGACGTGGTTCCCCCATTTTTTATAGGCAATTTCGTTTATCCTTTTTAGAAATGTACAGTGTTCAATTTGCAGTGTTCAGTGTGCTCAACTCTCCAAAGTTAATAGATCCGCAATAGAGACCACCGTGGGGCACTAGGAAGGGCATCCAGTCATATTTCCCCAGCATCTTTGTCTGTGTCTACCCCATAATGGGGACTAATACGTAAGCAAGGAGGTACTTTATAGTTTTTCATTTTTCTCATTAGCCTATTTCCTATTTACCTTGGCTAGGTTAGTTAAAGAGTTAATGGTTAGGTTAGTTAAAGGATGAATGGTTAGTTATAGGGTTAAAGGTTAATTAAGTTCAAGGGTAAAGGTTAGGTTATTTTAAGGGCTAAATGTTAGGTTAGTTAAAGGGAATTGTTTTGTCATGTTTTTGATCGATTTTAATTTTTGTTTTAAGTATTCACATTTTTTATTTTCCAAAAATTTTTATTTTTATTATTATACCCCTACCCAGAATCCTCCAAATTTCAACACTCTCACATTGCTTATTGAAGGGAAAGAGCTGGTTAACTATAATAATGGTTTTCCAATTTTTTTTTTCTTTTTATATTTGGGGTTTGCACTTTCATTTATTAAAAAATTGTTTTTATATTTTTTTGCAATTCACAACTGCCATTTTTCTTGTTTTAACCCATTATTGATGAATGTGGTCAATTTCTTGAAGAAATGCATTGAAAGCACTTCAACAACCTCTGGAAAACCATAATGTCATATGTATGATAATTGAATATTCAGCCTCCTTTTGGAATCCGCACTTCAAAATGCACGTAGTTAAGCTGGAAAAAGTTCAAAGACATTCCATGAAGCTGGTGCCAGAAATACACAATCTCAGTTATGATGAGAGGCTGAGGGAATTAGACTTACCATCACTCGAAGCTAGAAGATTGAGGGGGGATATGGTGACAGTTTTTAAATTCCCTCATGGTTATGACAAGAGTGGATAGGGATTGATATTTTGATATCGCTGGCACTAAAACTATAGGTCATAGTTTGAAGCTTTGTAAGTAAACTTCTTTGCAGGATGTAAGGAAATACTTTTTTAGTGTAAGAGTAGTTGATAATTGGAATTCGCTCAGCGAGGAGAGAGTAAATGCTAACTCAATCCATAGTTTTAAGGACAAGTATGATAAGCCTTCTGGCTAGTACAATGGTAACGCGCTGGCCTCGCAATCGCGAGGTCGACAGATCGGTTCCCGTTCAGGACCGAGAATTTAAGCTGTTTACTGGGAAGGTTACCGCTGTGACTGAACACCACAGTGGGGGGTTGGGGCTTGCACCGGCTGACGCCTGCCAGAGCAGGGGCGATGCCTCTGATAGGAGGGCTAAAACCGCAAACTTTAAACTTTTTTTTTTTTAAGTATCACTTAAGTACAAAATGGAACCGATCAGGAAACGGGAAGTTACGAGTTTGGGACTCTTTCCCGTAAGCACAGTTAGGTAATTACACTCACACCTAAAATCATAAGTATAATATGCAATAGCTAGTGTCATTTAAATATGTTATAAACATAAAATACTCACATACACCAAGATTCAATGCCTTCAGGTCTCCTGCCCAGACAATATTTGTAAACCACAAAAAAAAAAACTCAACATTATACAAACAATATCTACAATCATTGATGGAATATGCAAGCCTTGCTTCGACTTCTAACCTCACCAAATTATATGACAACACTCTACAGACCTTGCAAAACTTTTCCCTACAATTAAAGACCATTTTGATATGAAAGGCATACAAATAGTTGTGGCATTCTCCACAAACTAACTACATGGCAGAACACCCACACACATCGAGGAGCATTAAATATCATACACAAATACTGTCACCTCTTCCTTCCCATCCACCCCAAGCCAGCCTCCACAATCATTGCCATACACAATTAACTTGCTGCTACATCCAGTCAGTTAGTGACAACATACAGCTGCGTGCACAACCTCCTGACATTCATTTTTCTGGATCCACCCTTCTTCATGAGGACAAAGTCCGCCTGGCCAGACTGCGATGTTAGGACCACCCAACCCTTCTTATCACTCAGAAGAGACTCGATGACCCCATCAATGATGCCTATCCAGGATATAACACATCACCTCATACAATCAAACATTATGGAAGACTGAAACTCACTCAGCGAATTATGATAACACTACACCTTATGATTCCTGACAGCTTTGTGGCCAGATAGTAAAGAAAAAGCCTACAACAATAACAACAGTAGAAAGATTAGAAGAAAAAAAAGGTTAAACTATATGCAGACACTTCCCAACTTACGGACGAGTTAGGTTCCAGAAGTCCGTTTGTAAGTTGTGTTTAGTTAAAGAAAGAGTATTGTACAGTACATGCATATGCAGTACTCCACAGTACTTAGCCTAAAGACACTAAGCTACTGCATAAAACATAAACTATACAGTATTAATGAATTTTAAATGTTTATAAGTTGATATTTTGTATATACAGTACTGAATGTATGTTGGGTAAGCACCAGAGAGGACTGCTATTATTACACAAGGTCAAAGACGCTTTGTTTCAGATGTCCCTGTTGAAGAGAGTGATAGAGAAATTCTTCTCCCAGAGAAGTAATAGCTCTTCTAACAGAAATGTCATCAACAATGAAGTACCTGTTGCCTTTGAATATGAGCTGAGGACACTTTTCCAGAAAAGTGTCTTCATCAAAGATTGTTTTGTACTTGGCATGCAACATTGATACTTCACCAACATATGAAATATCCAGAGATTTCTCCTTTACCATTTACATTTTAACAAACCTTGGAAAAGCACCAAGGCTTGGCAAGTACAGCACAATCTTTGCTGAAGACACTTTCCAGGAAAAAAATGTTTGGACCCCTCTGAAAGTGGAGCTTCCTGGTCTTCGACTTTGGAAGAAGAATCTACCTATCTCTCCAATGAGGATATCTGGAGCAATGGATCTTGGAACCTTGTGTAATAATTACAGTCCTCTCTGATGCTTCTTAACTACTGCATCACTAACACCCTAATTGCAAGGCTCATGGACCTAGATCTCCTGACTTTGATGTTTTCTGGCTGAAGATCTATTTCTCCACTACCACTATATTCCTTTGCTACTGCTCTCCTAACTCCACTGACTTAGTGTCTTTCTTTGAATGTCCATCCTCTTGCCATGAGTCCTTGCTATTTTCTCACCCACATGCTTGAGTTCTCTATATTGGGGACTTCAATAATGTACACCACAATGAGTGGCTTAGGTCTTCTCGTACTGATGTGGGAGGAAGTGAGGCCCTTGCTTTCTCTACTCACGTTCTGGAGCTGATTATCAAACATCCTACTTGTGTTCTTGATCGCAACAAACATGCAGCTAACATTCTTGACCTATTTCTAAGTTCCAATACTTCAAACTACTCATACTCTCTGCATTTCCATCTTGGTAAGTCTGACCACTCTGTGATCCCAATCTATTACATTTTCACTTCTCCTCCATCAATTCCTCCTTCTCAGTCCCGCCTTTAGCACTTTGAGCGTACCCAACGCAATGCTTTTGTGTAACTTTCTCTTTGACTTCCCATGGGATGACTACTGCTTTCGGACCCTCATCCCTGATTAGGTAGCCCTAAAAGTTGTCGAGATCATAACCTTGGGAATGGAGGCATTCATTCCCTCCTCTATGAAAACTTTTTCTCCCCCAAATACTTGGTTTGACCGTACCTTTACCTTGGGCTTAATGGATCTGGCATACTGGTCGTACCGAGCTTTCTTTCTGATTTAACTTGCTCTGCTTCTGTTACAGCTTGGAATCGCTATACTGCTCACATTTAAAGGTCTAAAGCTCCCTTCTCAAGAAGGAAAGTTGATAACCTTAACTCTTCTCCCAGTGATAAATGTTTTTGGCCTTATCCAAAACCTACTGTAACTCGAGCTTTCCCCCTCTCATTCGTTCTGAAGGTTCTAAGCGACCTCTCTGAGGCAGTTTCCCAACATGCTGCCATGTGCTTCAGTCTCTCTTCACCCAGTATTAAGCCCAACAACAACAACCAGTGGTTTGCTCACCTCCTTCCTCCTCCTCTTCTCCTCCCTCTCCTATCGCTTCTTAAGTCTCCTCCTCCTTCTCCTACCACTTACGTCATCTTTGTTTACGATTGCAGATAAGGGTTCGTTCTCAGGGTACGTTGATTTTTATTTGCTGTACAGTATTTTTTTGTAAATCTGTATATCTAATGTACACTATTTGTATATTCATATAAATAACTACAGGTCTTTATGTACTTATAAAATATGTTTTACTTATTTTATATCGTTGGCACAGTGTGTTTATGTATGGTTGTGGAATGTATATATGCCTATTATCATTATTTCTTATGGTAAGTGATTGGCTACATCACGCGAATTTTACATTACACGTCACTTCTAAGAAGCTATTC
>JAXCGZ010011915.1:5000-27500 GCA_037179515.1 Halocaridina rubra
TATAATATATATATATATATTATATATATATATATATATATATATATATATATATATATATATATATATATATATATATATATATATATATATATATATATATATATATATATATATATATATATATATATATATATATATATATATATATATATATATATATATATATATATATATATATATATATATATATATATATATATATATATATATATATATATATATATATATATAAAGTACTTAGAATTTCGTGACCTAAACTGGCCACCTTCTCAAAGTACAATCTTGTACTATGAGAAAAATAAGAAAATATGAAAAAAAAAAATATGAAAAAAATGCGAAAAGTGGGAAAAGGATGGGAAATAGTCAAACGAGATGAAAAAGTGTGAATAAAAATGAAAATTAAAAAAAGTTAAATGTTTGAAAGTGTGAAAAAGTATGAAAAAGTGTGAACAAGTGGGAAAGTGGTGGAAAAAGTGTGAATCAGTATGAAAATGTGTTGAATATTATAAGAAGTAAAAAAGTATGAAAAGGAACAAAAAAGTGTGAAAAAGTATGAATAAGTGTGAACTTTTGTAAAATTGGTGGAAAAGTGTGAATAAGCATTAAAATGGGTTGAATATCATAAAAAGGTGTGAAAAAGTATGAAAAAAGGAACAAACAAGGGCGTAAAGTATGAACAAGTATGGAAATTGAAAAATTAGGTTTGGTTAGGAGGTTTGATTAGGTTAGGTTAAGGAAAATAAGAAAATATGTAAAAAAAAATTAAAAAATATGAAAGTGTGGTGTGAAAATAGGTCGGGAAAGTGTGAATAGTATGGAAATTCAAACAAGGTGAAAAAGTGTAAATAAAAGTGAACATTGGTAAAAAAAAAAAAAAAAAAAAAAGTTAAAAGTGTGAAACTGTGAAAAAGTATGAAAAAGTGTGAACAAGTGTAAAAGTGGTGGAAAAGTGTAAATAAGTATGAAAATGGGTTTAATATTATAAAAAAGTGTGAACAAGTTTGAAAATGAACAAAAAAGTGTGCAAAAATATGAAAAAGTGTGAACTTTTACAATGGTGGTGGAAAAGAGTGAATAAGTATGAAAATGGGTTGAATATTATAAAAAAGTGTGAAAAGTCTGAAAAAAGAACAAAAGAGGGGAGAAAAAGTATGAAAATTTAGGTTAGGTTAGGTTAGGTTAGGTTAGGTTAGGTTAAGGAAAATAAGAAAATATGAAATTTTAAAAAATAAAAAGCATGAAAAAGTGTGAAAAATTTGAAAATAAGTTGGAAAAGTGTGAAAAGTATGGAAAATAGTCAAACTAGGTGGAAAAGTGTAAATAAAAGTGAAAATTGGTACAGAAGTTATAAGTGTGAAAAAGTGTGAAAAAGTATGAAAAAGTGTTAACAAGTGTAAAAGTGTAAATAAGTAGGAAATTGGGTTTGAATATTTTTGAAAGTGTGAAAAAAGTATGAAAAGGAACCAAAAAAAATGAAAAAGTATGAAAAAGTGCAAACTTTAGTAAAAGTGGTGGAAAACTGTGACAAAGTATGAAAATGGGTTGAATATTATACAAAATTGTGAACAAGTATGAAAAAGGAAAAAGGGAGAAAAATATGAAAAAGTATGAAAAATTATGAAAATAGAAAAATTACATTAGGTTAGGTTAGATTAGGTTAGGTTAGGAGTGGTTAGGTTAGGTTAGGTTAGGTCGGGTTAGGATAGGTTAAGTAGTTTTTATTTTTTTTAGGTATTTTCTAGGGATTTTTATTGATTTTTTAAAGGAATTTGTATGGATTTTTATGGATTTTTAGGGATATTTTAGGGATTTCTACGGATTTTTATGGTTTTTCCTAGGTTAGGTTTGGTTAGGTTAGGTTAAGTAGTTTTTATATTTTTAGGTATTTTCTATGGATTTTTTAAAGGGATTTTTTTAAGAGATTTTTATGGATTTTTTAGGGATTTTTTTTTATAAATTTTTATGGATTTTCTTCTTCTTCTTCTTCTTCTTCTTCTTCTTCTTCTTCTTCTTCTTCTTCTTCTTCTTCTTCTTCTTCTTCTTCTTCTTTTTCTTTTTCTTCTTATATTTTCTTTTCTTCTTCTTCTTCTTCTTCTTCTTCTTCTTCTTCTTCTTCTTCTTCTTCTCTTCTTCTTATTATTATTATTATTATTATTATTATTATTATTATTATTATTATTATTATTATTATTATTATTATTTTCTTCTTCTTAACCTTCTTTTTTCTTTACTTTTTCTTTTTTTTCTCTGTTTTCTACTTCTTCTTTTCATCCTTATGCATTGCTATTGGCGCATCGCGCTTATTTTTCAACTATATTTTGGGGTTTTGAAAAAAAGGATGAAAATTTAAAAAATGAGTTAAAATGGCATGAAAAATTGGGAAAAGGTGTAAAAATAGGAGAAAATGTGGAAAATTGGGTGAATATTGCTAAAAATCGGAAAAAACCGCTGAAATTTGGTGAAAGAGGGTAAACATTGGTTAAAATTGGAGGAAATCCGTTAAAAGTTGCTAAATTGGCAACCCTGGTATGTGGTATCACATTCACATTTGCATACTCATTTCTTTTTTATTAGTTTGTCGCTGAAAGCCGACCCTACTCCTTCCTCATGGGCCAAGTGGGATCTGTCACCAGCGACGAAGGAAGCTGTTGCATTTGCTCTCTCTCTCTCTCTCTCTCTCTCTCTCTCTCTCTCTCTCTCTCTCTCTCTCTCTCTCTCTCTCTCCTCTCTCTCTCTCTCTCTCTACATTACATTTCCCTCTTCAAATATTATATACATAGATATTTAACAAACATGCCCTTAAGAAAAGATTTGATAATAATAATAATAATAATAATAATAATAATAATAATAATAATAATAATAATAATAATAATAATAATAAATATTATTATTATTATTATTATTATTATTATTATTATTTTTTTTTTATTAGTTTGTCGCTGAAAGCCGACCCTACTCCTTCCTCATGAGCCAAGTGGGATCTGTCACCAGCGACGAAGGAAGCTGTTGCATTTGCTCTCTCTCTCTCTCTCTCTCTCTCTCTCTCTCTCTCTCTCCTCTCTCTCTCTCTCTCTCTCTCTCACACTACTACTTCTACATTACATTTTCCTCTTCAAATATTATATACATAGATATTTAACAAACATACCCTTAAGAAAGGATTTGATAATAATAATAATAATAATAATAATAATAATAATAATAATAATAATAATAATAATAATAATAATAATAATAATAATAATAATAATAATTATTATTATTATTATTATTATTATTATTATTATTATTATTATTATTAGTAGTAGTAGTAGTAGTAGAACCTACGTAACCGTGCATACTTATATACGTACATACACACATACACACATTTTTTTTATGATGGGTTGTTGCTGAAAGCTAACCCTACTCCTTCCTTGCAGTGGGATCGGTCATCAGCGACGAATATTGCAATTGTATTTGCTCTCTCTCTCTCTCTCTCTCTCTCTCTCTCTCTCTCTCCTCTCTCTCTCTCTCTCTCTCTCTCTCTCTCTTAATTTCCATTGAGATTATGTATTTAATATAAAAACTGCGCCATATATATATATATATATATATATATATATATATATATATATATATATATATATATATATATATATATATATATATATATATATATATATATATATATATATATATATATATATAACGTATTGTACTAATTTGTATATCATATAATTAAAAGTGGATGATTTTCATTTTAATATCGCGTAATCAATGTGACTATGATAAACAGATTACTCAAAAGGAGAAAAAAGTATGATATAATTCTAATCTTTTTTTTTTAATAATTAGTTTACTACTAATACTACTTCTACAATACATGTTTCTTCTTCATATACTATATACATAGATATTTTACGAATATGACCTTATTAAAAGATTTGATAGTGATAATAATAATAATAATAATAATAATAATATAATAATAATAATAATAATAATAATAATAATAATAATAATAATAATAATAGATATTATTATTATTATTATTATTACTATTATTATTATTATTATTATTATTATTATTATTATTATTATTATTATTATTATTATTATTATTATTCACACTACTGATACATGCACTTTTTTTTATGATTGCTTCTTTGCTAAAACCCGACCCTACTCATCCCTTGTAGTGGGATCGGTTATCAGGGACGAATGCAGCAGTTGCGTTTGCTCTCTCTCTCTCTCTCTCTCTCTCTCTCTCTCTCTCTCTCTCTCTCTCTCTCTCTCTCTCTCTCTCTCTCTCTCTCTCTCTCTCTCTCCCTTTTATTTCCGTTGAATATATATATATATATATATATATATATATATATATATATATATATATATATATATATATATATATATATATATATATATATTAGTTTGAACAAGTGAAAGTGGTGGATAAGTTTGAATAAGTGTGAAAATGGATTGAATATTATAAACAAGTGTGGAAAAGTATGGAAAGGAAAAAAAAGGTTGGGTTAGGTTAGGTTGGGTTGGGTTAGGTTAGGTTGGGTTTGGTTAGGTTAGGTTGTGTTAGGCTGGGTTATGTTGTGTTAGGTTGGGTGAGGTTAGGTTAGGATAGGTTAGGTTAGGTTAATTTAGGTTAGGTTAGGTTAATTTAGGTTAGGTTAGGTCAGGTTAGATTAGGTCAGGTTAGGTTAGGTTAGGTTGGATTGGGTTGGGTTAGGTTTGGTTAGGTTAGTTAGGTTAGGCTGGGTTGGGTTGGGTTAGGTTAGGTCAGGTTAGGTTAGGTTAGGTTGGGTTAGGTTAGGTTGGGTTAGGTTAGGTTAGGTTAGGTTGGTTGGGTTGGGTTAGGTTAGGTTGGGTTGGGTTAGGTTGGGTTAGGTTAAGTTAAGTTAGGTTAAGTTAAGTTAGGTTAGGTCAGGTCAGATTAGGTTAGGTTAGGTTGGGTTAGGTAAGGTTAGGTCAGGTTAGGTTAGGTCAGGTTAGATTAGGTTAGGTTAAGTTAGGTTAGGTTAAGTTAGGTTAGGGTAAGTTAAGTTAGGTTAGGGCAGGTTAGGTTAGTTTAGGTTAGGTCAGGTCAGGTTAGGTTAGGTTAGGTCAGGTTAGGTCAGATCAGGTTAGGTTAGGTTGGGTTAGGTCAGGTTAGGTTAGGTCAGGTTAGGTTAGGTTAGTTAGCTTAGGTTAGGTTGGGTTAGCTTAGGTCGGGTTGGGTTAGGTTAGGTTGGGTTAGGTTAGGTTAGGTTAGGTTAGGCTATGTTAGGTTATGTTAGGAAGTGGTTGTACTAGAACATGCTTTCAAGAGGGAGGATAGATACTGGTTGACAAAATGAGGTGTAATAGCCAGCAAAGCACGGGAGTCAGTTCATCTGCAAACTCCTTAAGGAATTTTGCAGAGACACCATCGGGACCAGATGCCTTGTTCGTCTTTAGTGAGCGAAGAACCTTATGAACTTTACATGAAGAAAGGATAAGAAAGAGCATAGGGTTTGAAAGGGGTAAGAATGAGGGACAGGTGCACTTGAATCATTTACTGAAGGGATGGCAGAAAATTTAGAGCCAAAGCAGTGGTTTTGTCAGTGGGAGAGCAAGCTATTGAACCATTGGAATGAGTGAGAGGGAGAAAGCTTGAGTTCCAGAAGTTTTTGGAGAGGTTTTTGGCTATGGACCAAAAACATTATCAGTGGGAGAGAAATTGAGGTTATCAACTTTCCTTCCGTAGGAAGCCTTAGACATTCGAATCTGAGCAGAACAGCGAATCCTAGCTGTAATAAAAGCAGTGCGAGTTAAATCTGAATGAGAGGCTTGGTACAACCAGTGTGCCTAATCCCTGGCCTGAACAGCCATGGGGCAGGCACTGCCAAACCAAAGATTTGGGGTGAGAAAAGGTTTTCAAAGAGGAAAGGGTGAACCTCTCCATTTCCTAGGTTATGGTATCTGCAACTTATAGGGAGACCTGATAAGGATTGATGGACTGAAACCAGTAGTCGTCCCACAGAAAATCAAAGAGAAAGCTATGCAATTCTTTACGTTGGGTATGCTCAAAGTGCCAAAGGTGGCGCTGAATAGGAGGAATTGATGAAGGGGGAACGAAAATGGAAGAGACTGATATCAAAGAGTGGTCAAATTTACCAAAAAGGGAAAGTGCAGAATATGAGTAGTTTGAAGGATTAAAAGTAAGAATTAGGTCAAGAGTGTTGTCTGTATGTTCATGTCGATCAGGAACACGAGTAGAATGTTTGATGTTTGCTCCAGATAGTGAGTACTAGAGAAAACAATGGCCTCAATTCCTCCCACATCAGAGTGAGAAGAATTAAGCCACTCACTGTGGTGTACATTGAAATCTCCAATATAGAGAACTTCAGCATATGGGTGTGAAGATGACAGATATGTAAAGAAAGACACAAAGTCAGAGGAGTTTGGAGAGCATTAGTAGAAGCAAGGGAATATAGTGGTAGCATAGAGAAAGATTTTTAACAAGCAAATCTCAAATTCAGGATATTCAAATTCCATGAGCCTTGCAATATTAGTGTTAGTGTTGCAGTAGGCACAGACCCCACCTTTGGAAAATAAGCGAGTATACAGGTTATTGTGAGAGATTTGAAATGGGTTATTGGAAGCACGGCTAGACAGCTGGGTTTCAGAGCGAAGGAGGAGATTAGGGAGGAATGTACCCATGTGCTGTTCCACGGACGGAATATTAGAGTTCAAACCACGAATCTTCGCAAAATGAAATGTGAAAGAAGCAAATCTAGCTGGAGGTGTAAGGTTAAGGGCAGTACTATTACTACCACAAGCATGTCTACCCTCACGCCACTAGTTGAGTCAACAAAATCCCCAAAGATTCTCCCTGCAGCTAGACATTTTATATAATGGAAGAGAGAGTATGATATTACTTAAAATAATGGCATATCCTCACTTCTCAATTAGAGCATAATAATTAGTTAATTGCTCTAAAATGATTCTCTTTTCGCAATG
Source organism: Halocaridina rubra (assembly GCA_037179515.1). Taxonomy (NCBI): domain Eukaryota; kingdom Metazoa; phylum Arthropoda; class Malacostraca; order Decapoda; family Atyidae; genus Halocaridina; species Halocaridina rubra. The sequence continues at coordinate 11,982 of JAXCGZ010011915.1, forward strand.
GCTTACAGAATATGATAAAGCTAAAATAGTTAAAACATAAAATCTCAACTCTTTACAATTATAGTATTACTTATCAAAAACAAATTAGAGGCTAATGTTTTAAGCAATGAAATTAGGAGTAATATTTTTCTAGAAACAAAATTTGAATGTTATCACTTTGCAATTATAGTATTAGAATAAAATGAAACAACATTGCAGCTAGTTTCTGTAAGAAAATAAACAAAAACTGTAACAATTTTATAAATAAAATTAGGGCATAAATTTTGCAAATGAAGTACTTTCAATAGATAGATGAGATGTAAGTTTATATTATTGTTATATAAGGTATTAATAAATTTTATTTTCCTCAGCAAAATAGCAGTCATTTTTCAATCAGTGTAGTAACATATTGCAAATATATTTTAAGCTATTTCATTTTTAATTAAGCAGGGAATGGTCTGCTTCTAATATTAAAATTATAATATTATCATTTTTCAGCTTGAGTATCTTTATTAGCTTATAATATATATATATATATATATATATATATATATATATATATATATATATATATATATATATATATATATATATATATATATATATATATATATATATATATATATATATATATATATATATATATATATATATATATATATATATATATATTTATATATATATATATATATATATATATATATATATATATATATATATATATATATATATATATATATATATATATATATATATATATATATATATATATATATATATATATATATATATATATATATATATATATATTTATATATATATATATATATATATATATATATATATATATATATATATATATATATATATATATATATATATATATATATATATATATATATATATATATATATATATATATATATATATATATATATATTAATAACACTGAACTATTAACATAGTCTAAAATGGAAGGAGATGCCCATTAAATTAAACAACGAAATATATTTGAGAAGGTGACCAGTTTAGGTCACTTTATATATATATATATATATATATATATATATATATATATATATATATATATATATATATATATATATATATATATATATATATATATATATATATATATATATATATATATATATATATATATATATATATATATATATATATATATATTCGTTGTTTTATTTAAAGGGCTTTCCTTTCATATATATATATATATATATATATATATATATATATATATATATATATATATATATATATATATATATATATATATATATATATATATATATATATATTCGTTGTCTTATTTAATGGGCTTTTTTTTTTAATAGAGCAATGGAAAATTTTTAAATCTATTGAATAAAACTTGAACTTTATCACTTTCCAAGTTCTCCTTCGATAAACAACATTTGATGTTAATATTCTCCTGTAGGTAAGAAAGCCTGTCAGCTTTATCAAATAAAAATGTGTATTATCACTTTTCAAGTGGAGTGTTGTCATTTCACAAATAGCATGCAAGTCTATATATGTATTCAAACATAAAATTACGATGTTATTAATTTGTGACTAAAGACTTCTCACTATATAAATAACTTTGATACAATATTTTAAATAGCAATGGGAATGTTATTGTAATGGAAAAAAAATATCGCTATTATATTACAATTTACCATGACATAAATAATATTGAAGGTAATTATTGCATGCGGTGGCATAGAGACGACCAAAACATTTTAAACATGAAAACAAATATATTTCTCTAGATGTGAGTTGGAAAATGGCCTGCTTAATTAGCAACTTAATTAACATATCAAATCACAGCTTTCTATGTAGCCATAATTAAAAAAAATAATAATAATAATCTTGGAAAATATAAGGAAAATATCAAGGGTTATTAGGAAGACTACTGAAGAGTGAGTAGAATTTCACCTAATCTTAAGCTTTTACACAATTAAAGTGTTACTCATAACGATTATATTTTAACAGAATATAGAAGTGAGAGAGAATAAGAAAGACAGAAAAACATAAAATAATCACAGTAGTAGTAGTAGTAGTAGTAGTAGTAGTAGTAGTAGTAGTAGTAGTAGTAGTAGTAGTAGTAGTAGTAGTAGTAGTAGTATTACAATTATTTTAAACAAAGAAAAAATGCAGTGCATGTAAAACAAGAATTTCTAATTTTACTATACTAGACAAAGTTATACTAACCGTAACAGTAAAAACAATCATGGAAATAAAAATAGCAATAATGACATAATAATAAAAATAATAATAATAATAATAATAATAATAATAATAATAATAATAATAATAATAATAATAATAATAATAATAATAATAAAAACAATAATAATAATAATAATAATAATAATAATAATAGTAATAATAATAATAATAATAATAATAATAATAATAATAATAATAATAATAATAATAATAATAATAATAATAATAATAATAATAATAATAATAATAATAAACAAAAATATTTATAATAATAATAGTAATATACCGATGGGCAAGAACGATCCAAGCAAACATCGTAGAACATATCTAATTTACTTAATCTCCTTATAGTACCTACCAGAACAATGTTTCAAACATCCACAATGTTCGTAATCATGTACCTATGAAAGAGTGAATAAACACATACATGAACAGTTACTCTTATCAAACAAAGTTCTAGTTGTAAATAAAAGGTTTATATACACAGCACATTTACACAAATAGATTAGTTAAATTTGCATATATCTAATCATATTTATAATAAAAACAAAACCTTCACACTAATAATTTTTTTTTTACAAAATTCTGAGAGTGCAGCTTGAGCAATCTTTGCTTAATTAAGGAATTAAGTTTTTGAAATAAATAATGACTGTTATCTTGATTTCATTTTAGCTATTTTCTCTGTATATTATTTTGAAATTATTGACACTAAAATTACATTTACAAACATCTGAATAGTGCTATCGAACGCTTGAGTTTACTGGAGCTGACAATATTTATCCAAAACGAATATATATATATATATATATATATATATATATATATATATATATATATATATATATATATATATATATATGTATATATATATATATATATATATATATATATATATATATATATATATATATATATATATATATATATATATATATATATATATATATATATATATATATATATATATATATATATATATATATATATATATATATATATATATATATATATATACGCATATACATATATATATATATATATATATATATATATATATATATATATATATATATATATATATATATATATATATATATATATATATATATATATATATATATATATATATATATATATATACACATATACATATATATATATATATATATATATATATATATATATATATATATATATATATATATATATATATATATATATATATATATATATATATATATCAAGGGCGATGAAAAATAGATTGCCCATAGTTCTTTATAGAGGATGACCATACGTGATTGATACTGGACAGGAGGTCACCAGTGGATCCAACTTGTAACAGGATATAGGTGAAATAGACAAAAGACGTTTGAAGAAGTTAGACTTGAACAAATTTTTAAATAACTTATAAATTAGAGAGGTTAACTGGAAGGAATAGAATGACTGGTAATTGGAAGGAATAGAATCAGACTGAACAAAAATTTGCTTCCAAGAAGAAACATAGATACTGATTGCAAAGCAAGGGAGCTATCTCATTTGAAATTCCTTTAAGGAACCTTGCAGGGATACCATTGGGTCTAGATGCCATTTTATCTTGAAAGAGCGAAGAACCATACGGACTTTGCTTGAAAAAAGGATAGGGAGGGCATAGGGTTAGAGAAGGGTAAAATACGTGGGCCAAGTGTGCTGGAATCGCTTATGGAAGACTTTGCAGAATAATCAGAACGAAAAAAATGGGGGAAGCGTGAGTTATAGAAGGTTTTAGGAATGTGTTTGGCTAAGAACCAGTAGCACTGATCAGTGGGAGAAGAGTTAAGGCCATCAGGTTTCCTTCCTTAAAAGGAAGCTTTAGACCATCTAATCTGAGTAGCGCAGTGATTCTTAGCGTAATAAAAACAGTCCGAGGAAAATTGGGAGAAAATGCTTGGTATGACTGGTATGCCTGTTCCCTGACCTAAGTAGCCATAGAGCAGTCACACTCAAACCAAGGATTTGGGAGAGAAAAAGTTTTAATAGAGGCTATGATCTCAGCATTTCAGGGTTGAGGGTCCAAAACCATTAGTCATCCCATGAAACATCAATGAGAAAGTAAAGCAGATTATCACAATGGGTATGCTTGAAGTGCCAAAGACAGCGCTGTGTAGGAGGATTGATGGAGGTCGAATGAAGCTGGAAAAAATTGAGATCAAAGAGTGGTAAGATATACCAAGAGGGGGAAGTACACGATATGAATAGTTTGTAGGATTAAAGCTAAAGAATTGGTCAAGAGTGTTAGTTGCAAGGTCCTGTGGATCGGGAACACGAATACGATGTCTGATAATCTGCTCCAAATTGTGAGTGAAAGAGAGGGTAAAAGCCTCACCTCCTCCAACATCAGTGTGAGATGAATGAAGCCACTCATTGTGGATTGCATTAAAGTCTCCAATGTTTGAACCCTCAGTATAAGGGTGAATAGTTATCAAGAACTCAGTGCAAGAAAAGATATATATAAAGAAAGGTGTAAAGTTAATGGAGTTAGGAGAACAGTGACATAATCAAAGAATTGCTGTGATAGTGGAAAGATATATTTTCAGCCACGAACATCAAAGTCAGGAGATATAACGTCTAAGAGCCTTGCAATAAGATTACTGTTCACATAAACATGTGTTTGCAGACAAGAACTCATGCAACGAGAAAGTTCTCTTACCAGACTGTCCTAAGATTCCTTTTGTTAAGGTGGGATTGAAGAGAAAATACAATGAATGGAGGGCCTCACCGTGTTAATTCTTCACCCATATATGTGGATGACCTTTATTAGAAAATTAACAATCTCTCTCTCTCTCTCTCTCTCTCTCTCTCTCTCTCTCTCTCTCTCTCTCTCTCTCTCTCTCTCTCTCTCTCTCTCTCTCTCTCTCTCTCTCTCTTTACATGGAAGCCTAAGATTCTCCTGCAAAAATCCATCATCCCTCGCCTAGTAACTGCAAGAAAAAAAAATAATAAAGAGTAACAAAAAGAAATAAAGCAGCATTGGTCTCGGTCGTTTCCTCTGGTTTTATTTCAAACATTTCTTTTTCTTTACCATTTTTTTTTATCAATTTCACCCCTTTTGCAACCAATTTTCTTTCTATTTACCCTTTCTCTCCTCTTCTTTTCCCGTCTCTATCCTTATTGCTCACATTCTTTACGTCTCTCACCCTTCCATCTATTTTTAGGAATTTCATCCTGAGATCTCAGTTTCCCCTTTTATTTTATATAATTATTTTTTAATGCTATTAGTTATATTAGTCTTGCATTCACTCTATTATACTATTTTATTATTAAATCAGTTATTTACTTGATGGTTTTTTTTACTTTTTTTTTATTTCAAAGACATTCGGATACATTGCACACAAAGAGAAGCGAAGATGTATTATATATTACGACTGGACTCCAGTCCTCTTCAGATGCAAATGATTCGATATTTACGTAGCTCTGGCGAAAGAATATGGGGGGGAGGAGATGCCAGCTACGCTTGCCAGGAAGATCTACGATGGGATTATATTCATACCTCAGGTCAGGTGGACGGTCATTTGGCATAATCTTCTTAATGAGGTCTTTTAATATTGCTCCATCCACAATGTCAGATCTCCACTGTCCATTCGATAAATTTAAGGGTTCGGATTTTTCAATAATGGCTGCTTCAAGTTTCTTTCTCTGTATTGGCAATTACTCTTATATAGCAATGAGGACTCACTCCAATTAATATGGTGACCAGTATCTCGCATATGCACAAATAAAGTAGGTTTTTCCGGACCATATCGCACTGCTCTTTTATGCTCAGATATTCTCTGGCCTAGCGAACGACCAGTTTGACCTATGGAAGGGTTATTGCAGGAGCTGCATTCAATTTTACCAATCCCTGCTTCTAAAGTTTTTTTTTTTTTCATATACGTTAATAAGTGAAGAACCAATTGTTTTAGGATAATTAAATATAAAAGGATTACTTCTGCCTAATTGATCAAGAAGACTTCAAATACTCTCTAGACTTTTTAATATGATTAAAATACACTACTGTTTTATTCTTGCTTGGCGGAGCAAGAATAATATCTTTGACGAGGACAGTCGTCTGGAAACGGATATTTGGACCTTTCTGAAAAAGGGACTTCCTGGTTATCGTTTTTTTTTTTTGTGTGTGTGTGTGTTTTCATGTGAATTGTTTCCGTCAGGATTTGTTTCATAACCGGACGATAAAGGATTCCCTTCGAAAGCTCGTTTACTTCACTTACTACCACGGCAATGGTGACTTCATGTTGAGGATAGTGTGTGTGTGTGTGTGTGTTTGCGTGTGTGTGTGTGTGCATTATATTAGAGAAGATGAGAAAAAAAAGTGAATTCAAAGTCACATATGTAAGCTCATCTTTTCTACATTAAATTTTTTTTTAAGAAAGCAGTGTTAAAAGACGAATATATAAAATTGCTTTGCGTTCTACTTACGAATACTACAAAATATGAAGTACTTATAGTACAGCCAATTACATCTCCAAATCTGACAAAAGAAAAGGATAGGAGCATACTACAAGGAAGTGAAGTGAAAAAAAGAGGTCATTGGAACGATATCCAAAAAGCTATTAAAAAGAACTGAATATATATATATATATATATATATATATATATATATATATATATATATATATATATATATATATATATATATATATATATATATATATTATATATAAAAATTTATCTATATATATATATATATATATATATATATATATATATATATATATATATATATATATATATATATATATATATATATATATATATATATATATATATATATATATATATATATATATATATATATATATATATATATATATATATATATATATATATATATATATATATATATATATATATATATATATATATATATATATATATATATATATATATATATATATATATATATATATATATATATATATATATATATATATATATATATATATATATATATATATATATATATATATATATATATATATATATATATATATATATATATATATATATATATATATATATATATATATATATATATATATATATATATATATATATATATATATATATATATATATATATATATATATATATATATATATATATATATATATATATATATATATATATATATATATATATATATATATATATATATATATATATATATATATATATATATATATATATATATATATATATATATATATATATATATATATATATATATATATATATATATATATGTTGACGAAACTTTTCTTCATATTTAATGTAAATAAATTATCTGAATGGTCGGATAAGTGGCAAATGGAATTTAATGTTGACAAATGTAAAATAGTTAAAATGGGTACTATAAAAGACTATGCGAGTTATAAGCTAAATAACCATGAAATCATGAGTTCTCAGTGTGAAAGGGATTTGGGAGTTCTTGTGAGTAGTAATATTAAGCCAAGAGAGCAATGTACAGCAGTCAGAAATGGAGCAAACAGAGTTTTAGGATTAATCTCAAGAAGTGTTGGCAATAGGACGGAAAAAGTTATTTTGCAGCTCTATCTTGCATTAGTTAGGCCGAATCTAGATTATGCTGTGCAATTCTGGTCACCTTATTATAGGATGGAAATTGAATCCTTGGAGAGAGTGCAGCGAAGAATGACCAAGATGATACACAATATCAGAAATCTACCATATGAGGACAGATTAAGAAAACTTAATCTACATTCTCTAGAGAGGCGCAGAGTTAGGGGGGTATGATTGAGGTGTGTAAATGGTTTAAAGGGATTAACAAGGGTGATAGTAATAAAGTTTAAAAAATTCATGATCAAACCAGAACTCGTAATAATGGATTTAAGCTTGATAAATTTAGGTTCAGAAGGGATATTGGCAAAAATTGGTTTGGTAATAGAGTAGCTGATGCATGGAACAGGCTTCCTAGTAGGATAATAAATACCAATACCTTAGACACCTTCAAATGTAGATTAAATAGACACATGACAGAGGTAAGGTGGGTATGAATAGGTGAGTGCTTATTAGAAGAATCATAATAAGAAAAATTGAATAAATAAGTGGAGTAGAATAGAATTGGTTAGACATGCTGAAAATATCATTCAAACATGGAGCTCCCTCGTGTGTGCCAGTAGGCATGTTGCAGTGTCCCCTTCTTATGTTCTTATGTTCTTATCATTTAATATGTTTTAGCTGGTAGAATTTTCTTGCTTAGTGAATTATAACTCTATTTAGAATTTTGTATTCAGTGACGATATATTTACCAAAGTTTTATAGAAAACTCTGTTTGAATTTCTATACAACTGCAATATTTTTTACTGGATTTAAGTACTAAATATGTATTTCCTTTATATAAAAAGCTTCACAAGCAAAATACAAGTAAACAAAAAGATCATATTAAAATATTCATTTAATTGCAGATTTACTGATACAGTTCTGATTACGAGTAAGTAGACTCTTTTGCCGAATTTTAAGCCTTTAAAAAGTACGTTTTAATTAAAACAACCATGCCTAAGGGAAGAGTCAACTTTCATTTCACTCACATTAACATTCAGGCACATATTCATGCATACAATCATATATGCATTGCATATATAGATACATACATAAATACATACATGTATATATATTCACACTATTATCAACGAAAAAATAAAATAATAATATGAGGAAAAGAAATCACGTCGCAAGCTACTCCATACTGACTGAGCTACTACAGCAGACAAAAACCTGCATATCGATACTTGCCTGCTTGGGCTACGTATTAAAATGCAGATTTATATATGTTATAGTAGCTCAGTCTGTATTGTGGCATGGACATGTAGATTGTAAGGCTAGTCCGGTTCTCCTGGAGAACAATGTATTTATCATTAACACAGAGGTTTAATTGTGAATAAATACATTTATACATATATGCATAAATGCCTTACTACTTACATGCATACATACATACATACATACATACATACATACATACATACATACATACATACATACATACATACATACATACATACATACATACATACATACATACATACATACATACATACATACATACATACATGCATACATACATACATACATACATACATACATACATACATACATACATACATACATACATACATACATACATACATACATACATACATACACACATATATGCATGCATACGGACATGTATGCCTACTTATATCCATCAATCCATCCTTCCATTCATCCATCCATCCATCCTCCCATTAAGCCATCCAACCATCATCCATTCATATATACATACATACATACATACATACATACATACATACATACATACATACATACATACATACATACATACATACATACATACATACATACATACATACATATATATATATATATATATATATATATATATATATATATATATATATATATATATATATATATATATATATATATATATATATACATACATATATGCATACATACATAGTCTAGTTAATTTGAGGATTAATTTACTTATGCCAAAAAACAAGCAAATCACTGAAAGACAAGCAGAGAAATAATGTAAATGTGATTAAATATACATACAAACATTCATACATACAAACATACAAATATACATACATGCATACATGCAAACATGCATACATACATACATACATACATACATACATACATACATACATACATACATACATACATACATACATACATACATACATACATACATACATACATACATACATACATACATACATACATACATACATACATACATACATACATACATACATACATACATACATACATACATACATACATACATACATACATACATACATACATACATACATACATACATACATACATACATACATACATATATAAGCAAAAAACATTACATCTTTGTTTTATTGATTAAAGCACACGCAAACACTAACAAGAACGCACGCATGCAAAAGAAAAAACATAAAAGTCTGGATAAGCATTTAACTAAGCTGTACAGATAGCTTCAAAAATTGTTTTGTGTATATAAAGTCAAAAAGCAAACCTCCAAGGGAGTGATAAAACAAACAAGCGAACTCAAACACCCTATGGAAATACCTGCAGAATATCTAAATTGAAAAATCTTTTTGATATACTCTGAAAGGGATAAGTAAATGTTTGAATATTCCAAGAAAAGGGTACATTTTAATTAAGTTTTAATAATACTAAATATTATATCCCTTGTAGATAAAAAAAAATAGTAAAAAATTGACTGCTATATAGAGATAGAAATATATGCATACATAGATCAACTCAATTTATTTAAAATAAGCTGTAGCTACATATACGTATATGCACTAAAAATGTCGTACTTTGATTAAAGATTTATTATTAAAATCATGATAAACTGTATAGTATTTATTTAAATTAAGCAATACGGTAAATTTCTCAAAATATATTTCATTATTTCAAAAAGGATTCATTGGCGACAAAATGAAGAAAAAAAAATCGTATGACGTTAACTCATAGCAGATACTAATTACTGACAAATCTTTCAATAATAATAATAATAATAATAATAATAATAATAATAATAATAATAATAATAATAATAATAATAATAATAATAATAATAATAATAATAATAATAATAATAATAATAATAACAATAATAATAATAATAACAATAATAATAATAATAATAATAATAATAATAATAATAATAATAATAATAATAATAATAATAATAATAATAATAATAATAATAATAATAATAATTATAATAATTATAAAAAATAATAATACAAATAATAATAATAATAATTATAATAAAATAGTAATAACAGAAATGAATAATAGTAATAATTACAATAATAATAATTAAAATAAATCCTGATCAGCGTTTGCTGGACCAATAAGAGTAGTAATCCCACGGAAGTCCAAGAGGAAATTAAGCAACTCATCACTTTGGATATGCTCAAAGTGCCAAAGGCGGCGCTGAGTTGGAGGAATTGATGAGGGAACAGCATTCATTACTTTGTCGTTAGCGAGTTCCAGTCATCAACTATGCTTACGCTAAAAAAATAAAACAAAACACGTAATTACTTTCCACTATGTCAAAGCCACGAAAGAATGTAAGAATCATTACCATATCACCATTTCCTTCTAGCTTCAAGTGATGGCAAGTCTAATTCCCTTTGCTTTCCCTCATATCTGACACTGCGTATCTCTGCAACCAGTTTTGCAGTATATCTTTGAACTTTTTACGAAAGGGTACTGTATAGTCAAGCTTTGGCCTCATATAAGTTACATAAATATTTCTGAGCATTTCTTTGTCCATGAGTCTGTATTCCACCCTTACATTTGCAGTCTATACAATGCCATTTTTGTATATATCCAGAGACAAATTTGCCAAAACATTTACCCCAAGACCTTTCTCCTTCTCTGTGTCTTGAAGTTCTGCACCTGCTTATGAGTACCCAAACTTGTTCCTTCTTGCACATTTGCCCATTGTCAATACCTCATATTTTCATTAGAAATTTTCTGACCACTTATGTAGACTGCTAAGGTCTTTTTGAAGTCCTCTACCATTGTCCTAATCTTTTACTTTCCTCACAATCTTTCCATATTCTGCAAACATATTAAAAAATGCATTTACAGACTACAATAGTTCAATTGCATATATAAGTAACAAAAGAGGCCTTAAAACTGAACCCTATAGAACCCACCTACTAGTCTTTCTCCAGCCAGACACTAAGTGTCTTACTATAATCTTCAGTTCTTTTCCTTCTAAATAAGATTTTGTCCACTCTAAAATATTCCCACTTATTCTTGCCATTACTTTCAGCGACATGATAAGTATCCTATGTGGGATTGTAACAAAGGCCCTCTGAAAATCTAAGAATAAGCAATCTTCCCAGCACTCTCTCCCTTGCAAGATCTGGCTTACTTCATCAAAAATTTTTAGCAACTTTATTTTTGTAGATCTGCCTTCTCTGAAGCACTGTTGTCTCACTGGCATAAATATGAAATACTCCAAATGAAGAGATATGCGTTTTCTTAAGTAGTCTACCCTTAACTTTGCAAGCTATGTTGGATGAGGAAGCAGGGCAGTATTTTAGAGTTGTGTCTCTCGGTCCTTTTTTGAAGATAGTTACCACGTTTGCTTGTGTCTAGCATCTTGGAATTTCCCAGATTCCAGCGGCTTTTCAAATATGATGTATGGTAACACCGACTATGGCTTAGCACACACCTTAAGTACATAAGGGGATATGTCATCAGGCCCTAGAGCTTTATGGATATTTAACTGCATCAGCGCGCTTCATAACTCTAACTGAAAGGACGATGTTCTTTAATACCTGCCCATTATCTCTTATTTATGCTATCTGAAGGAGTGGAGCATATTATATTGAATATAAGGAATGGAATTCCTAGTCCAGCTCTTCACCAATATCTTCATCTGTTCCGGCAATACTTCCATCTGACCTATCTAACTTTAAGACTTGGTTTATGACCTTCAGTGTTTACTGACAAAGATGGGGGAAAGTTTGTTATTTTCTTTAAACTCCCTCGTAATATTCCTCTCATAATCCCTCTCCACATCTCTTCTTTTACATAGGTGATTATTTATTGTTCGTTTGTAAGTCTGCCAGGCATTTATACTTTTCTCCTCGTATGCCTATGTCAGCAGTAGTCTCTCCACTCCTTAGTTCACTGACACTCATTATTGAACCATTTCTCTCTGGCATTAACAGCTCCTATTTTGTTGGATGGTATACAACAGCTATCTCTCTTCTCATATTCCTCAGAAGAGATTTTGTATATCTCTTGTAAATATTGTTTTTTAATTAAGATGCTCCAGTCAATACCTGTAAATTAATAATCAATTTTGCTGAAATCGCCTTTTGTATACTTCTTTCTCATCTCCTCAATGTCCCTGCTCTCAGGTAGAGTATCTTCAGTGATATATTCCATCAACAATACAAATTGGTCAAATTTATCCAATTTGTGACTCCTGCTCAATTTTGTCAATATCCAACACATTATTTGTGAATACTGGATCAAGCAGTGATAGCCCATATGTCCCCCTGGCCCTAGCTGATCAAGTGGATGTTGGTGCAGTATATTTTCTTGTACACAATCTAATATTATTGCCCAAAAAGAATTCTCCTCACTGTGTGAGTCAAGAATAGTCCAATCTATCTCCCTATAATAAAGTACAGCATAATCAATATCCTATACGTCCTCTCCTGTGTGATGGTTACAACTGAGTTTATAATATCAATAGTACCCCAACTTCATTCCTCATACGCCTTTAACCTTTGGCACTATAATGCTTTCTTAAGTTGTATTTATGCGAGCAACAAGAAATTTTACTTCTCCTACCTGAAGCCTTTCACTTATAAGCAAAAGTAGCCCACAACAAGTCCTCTCAGAGCATTTAATCCTCATTATTTTGAAACCCTTAGGGAAAACTGTGACAGTATTTATATCGTCACTGGACTTACTGTCGTGTATCCTCCTTTAATTCCACTGCCTTATGAGCTAAGCCATATAGCAGTAGTGTACAACAATGTTAATGAGCGCATGTTCCCTGATTTCCAAGGTTTTACCTTTTCACCCCTTTGAGAAGATGAATCTTGAAACAAAGATTTTTCTTCTTTTCATCATTTATTCCCTCACTTAGCTTTTCAGTTTCTTGTAACAGGCTTTTGAAACTTTCCATCTCTTCTTGTCTTCTATTTGGTAAAATGAAGACTGTACTAAATTCTTGTAGGTCTTTTAGGTTTTTTGCCCTTATAAATAATATATCTCTTCTCTCGAAAGTTACTTTCATAATGCTTGCCTTTCCTTCCCTAGTGTATTTACCATTTCGGTGTATGTTTGCAATTTTGTTTTTCTGGACCACATACTACTCAAGGCTTCCTTATCAGGTCTAGAAGTCTAGCTTTATTATGCTCAAGTCTCCCCGGCCATGGTGACCCCTGAGATTCACTTACGCCGATATCGTCACGGACTTCTCTTTATCAAATGCCTATTTGATCAGTGGGTTCGCTCTTTCAATCATAACATCATTCTTTGTTTTCTTACAGTTTGTTTTTTTTATTCAACTGTATTTTCATATTCCAGTAATACCTCCCTCACTGCCTTTTTTACTGGACCAGGCTTTTCTCACAGCATCTGCAAAATATCTGATTATACTCTCATGTACCATATTAAGCCCATGAAAGCTCTTTTAACTGCACATTATTTTCTTTTATTTGAACTTTTCAAGCGTCAATCTCATCTCTTAGGAGAGAACAGTATACAGCATTTGATTCATTTAGGTAATCATCCAGTTCTTTGCTATTATCTTCTTATTTGGAAATTTTTGCCTAGGATTCTTTCTTCTGTCCTTTTAGCATTTTATTTGTTTTTCTATTTCTTCTTTCTCACCTCCTTATGCATTGTGACTCTACTTTATTTTTTTTTAATCTCGCTTAACTCATTCTCATTTACTTTAATCTCAATTTTTTCTTTCATTTCTCTTTCCATACCTTGAATTATGTCATCCAAGTTCTTAGTTAGGTCCGTAACAAAGACCGGAAGTTCTCTGAAATAGATTTTCAGTTTCCTCAAAACTACTCCCCCTCCCATGACCAACGGAGATCCCCTTCCACTACTCCAACGGCCATATGGCAGGGAAGTCGGAGAGATGACCTCTGGCATCTCTACTCATAGCCCTGAAGATTTCATGGTAGTGCCAATTAAATAGTTCTGCTGAATACAAGGTAAAGGAGGGCATTAAATATCATCTATAAACTCCATCCAGTGATTTAAATTGTCCATATTATAATGAATAAAGTTATACGAAATGTCATGACTCCAAAATTCTCCAACTTACTAAGGCAACTCAATAAAAATGATTTGAAGTTAGTAAGAAGCATAGACAAATGAAAAAATACAATAGCAAATGTAAATACAGGGGTCAGATATCAAAAAGTTATGTTAAAAAAAAGAATATATATATATATATATATATATATATATATATATATATATATATATATATATATATATATATATATATATATATATATATATATATAATATATATATATATATATATATATATATATATATATATATATATATATATATATATATATATATATATATATATATATATATATATATATATATATATATATATATATATATATATATATAAATATATATATATATATATATATATATATATATATATATATATATATATATATATATATATATATATATATATAT
>JAXCGZ010011915.1:37500-40000 GCA_037179515.1 Halocaridina rubra
CCTTTAATTGGAGTTTATCCGACATAAAAAAAGAAAGCAATGCGGGGATTACTTTGCTCTATGGGCAATGACGAGGGAGCTAGCAACTGTTCAGATGGCACTGCTGGAGTGCCACAGCCCATCCTCCCGGCTATTCCATAACCTGTGTCGCTTCACAACTGCCAACTCCCCTACTGCCCCTACCACAGGGCTACCTCTGTAAGATGCAGCCCTGTGGTAACAACAGATGCCCATGAGAGCTGCGTCACAGTGGTGAGGACTCACTAGGGGTAAGAATCCTAGTTTACGTACTAGGGAATTTCCTATACCATTATGTAATGGAACCAACGAGGGCCGGGGGTGGGGGCGAGCCATTGCTACTAGATCTATTATTCACAGATAACCTGTTGGATATTGAAAAAAAAATGAGATTGAACCACCAAATTGAAAGAGTGATCAGTGTTTGTTGTTGATGGAGTATAATATTGAGGATATTCTCCTGAGAGTAGAGGCACTAAGGACACGAGGAGGAACTATCCAAAAGGAGATTACGTCAAAATGAATAAGCATTTTGCAGTTATTAACGGTTAGACCATATTATACAACAAATCTTTACAAGAAATTTACATCTTTTGTGAGCAACATGGGAAGATAGAAGAATGTTGCATACCTGTCACCAAAGTAGGTGTAAATCATGCCAGAGATAAATAGTTCGATAATGAGTGTAAAAGAGCTAAGGAGTGGAGGGACAAATACTGGGAAAGGTATATGAGGAGAAAAAACATAAATGACTGGCAAACCTATAAAAGAGCAAGAAATTAATACCTAAGTAAGAGCAGAAAGACAGAGAGACACTATAAAAGGTACATCACCAGGAGAGCTAAAGATTATCCCAAGCATTTTCAAAAGCTTTATCAGTGGAAACTAAAGGAAATGGAAAAGGTTTTCAATCTTAAGAGAGCAGCTGAACACATCACTGAGTCGGATGAAGAGATATCCAAAGAACTGAACAAGGAGTTTCAGTCAGTATTTACAGAAGAAAATACCCCAACCACTCAGATTGCAGAGATAGAAGCTCATGGACCGGTATTAGAGAACATCATCCTTTCTGCCACAGAGGTATGCAAAGCGCTGATTGAGTTAGATGTCCATAAAGCTACAGGTTCTGATGATATATTCTCTCATGTACTTAAAAAAATGCGTAAATTCAATATCAGCGGCACTAAGTATCATATTTAAAAAGTCACTGGAGTCTGGGGAGACTCCAAGATGCTGGACACAAACGAAATTGATACCTATCTTCAAAAAGGGAAGAAGGGATACGGCTTTAATCAATAGAACTGTTTCCTTGATCAGAATAGATTGCAAAGTTATTGAGAAACTACTAAGGAAACATATCTCTCTTCACCTAGTATCCTTCAACTTTTTGTCAGTGAGACAACATGGCTTCAGAGAAGGTAGATCAACAGTAACAAACATATTAGAATTTTATGAGGAGATAAGCCGAATCTTACAGGAAAGAGAGGGCTGGACAGGTTGCACATTCCTAGACTTTCAAAAAGCATTGGACACTGTCCCACAGGGGTGACTTATTAAGAAGCTGCAAGCAATGGCAAGAATATGTGAAAATGTCTTGAAATGGATAAAGACATACTTCGTAGGAAGGGAACAGAGAGTTAGAGTAAGACACTCAGTGTCTGAATGGAGAAGAGTTAGTAGTGGAGTTCAATTGGGTTCAGGTTTAGGGCCGCTTTTGTTCCTTGCATATGTAAATGACCTACCAGAGACTGTAAATTCATTCATGAATATGTTTGCAGATGATTCAAAGGTTGTGAAGAAAGTACGAAAAGAGAACAATGGTAGAGAACTTTTAGGAAGATCTAAATAGTGCATGAGAGGTCAGAAAAGTGGCTAATGAAATAAGTAAGGTAATGAGAATGGGTACAGGTGCAAGAAGGCCCAAGCTTGACTACTCGGTGGAAGGAGTAGATCTTCAAGAGACAGAGAATGAGAGAAATCTAGGAGTAAACATGCTGGCCGGTTTGTCCCAAAAAAATGCATATAAATGGCATAGTAAGGGCAGCATATGCTTTCTTAACAAATGTAAGGGTAGCCTTCAGGTACATGGACAAGGAAATGTTCATAAATATTTATGTAACCTATGTGAAGTCAAAATTTGAATATGCAACCCCTTCTTGGAATCTGCACTTGCAAATAGGCGTAGCCAAGCTGGAAAAAGCCTAAAGACATGTCATGAATCTGGTGCCAGAAATACGCAATCTCAGTTATGATGAGAGGCTGAGTGACTTATACTTACCATCACTCGAAGCTGAAGACTGAGGGGGGATATGGTGACAGCCTTTAAATTCCTTCATGTTTATGACAGAGTGGATAGCGATCGATATTTTGATATGGCTGGCACTAGAACTAGAGGTCATAGATTGAAGCTTCGTAAGAAAACTTCTTTGCAGGATTTAAGGAAGTACTTTTTTAGTTTAAGAGTAGTTGATAAATGGAATTC
>JAXCGZ010011915.1:42500-54037 GCA_037179515.1 Halocaridina rubra
ATTCGTACCTTGTTTTCATATTGCATAAATGCTAAATAAAGTTATTAGAGATATTTAAAGTCACAAAGCAATATAGAATATGAGCAAATGTACGAGTTTATAGATATGTATACAATATTCTAAAACAATACCTAGAATATGTACTAAGCAAGTAGAAATGATAAACTAGCAATCATATTCATGTAAGTTATTTGGTGTTTTTAAAATATCAATAAAAGGTAATTTAAATGATGTTATATTCTTTTCATTTATAATATCTGCTCTTGAGAGATTCTTTAAGATGGTTCAAGCACAACAAAATATAAAATAAAGCATTTACTCTTTCAAGAAGAGGAAATAGAAATATGAGGTAAAGGCTACTGATATATTTGTGTTGAAGAGAGAAACCTCGAAGTGGGATAAAGAGACAAAATAAGTTATATCAGAGAATAGAAAAAATTAAGACAGTAGCGATTTGTATGGAATAAAACGATATAGGAATATCGGAGAAGAAAAACAAAGACAACAAAGGAAAAACATAAACCCTATGTCCAGTAAAGAAAAACAAAGACAACAAAGGAAAAACATAAACCCTATGTCCAGTAAAGAAAAGATGATATTCATATCATAAATGAAATCATATCGTGTTCCCAAAATATGAGAGATTGAGATGATGACTGATTGACTAGACTGGATGAAGTTAATTCCCGAGGGAAAGCAATACAATTGGCCAGGCAAAACCCACAGCATGTAAAAGACCCTAAATATGCTGGTATGAACCAATACAGATGTATCACTCTAAATAGAATGTAATGACAGATAAAATCAACTGTTTCCCGGGAAGTATTAATCACAGATTATCAGAACATGAAAAGTTGAAAAGTCACAGCAAAGCAAATATCTATTATGTATGTTACAAGTTAAATGATTTTCAGCATATATATTCCATGTATCTATTGGTGTTCCACACATACACACACACACACACACACACACACACACACACACACACACACACACACACAGAGAGAGAGAGAGAGAGAGAGAGAGAGAGAGAGAGAGAGAGAGAGAGAGAGAGAGAGAGAGAGAGAGAGAGAGAGAGAGAGAGAGAGAGAGAGAGAGAGAGAGAGAGAGAGAGAGAGAGAGAATAAGAAAACAGAGCAAAGGATAAGCTTAATAAAAACCTAGAGATATAAGCATAAAGATGATCAAGACTCATAAAAGAAAACAAAAGCCTTGGCGATAAAATAAAATAAAGCAAAATATGAAAGTAATTAAGGACGCAGAGATAAACGCAAGGTGGTAAAAAATGTTAAATCCAAAAGTGTCACCTTCTAAGAACTTTCTTTAGAAGAATGGAGTGATTTTTCCACGTGCCTGAACTTCAATACAAGACGAGTGATAAATAAGAGACACTGTCTGAACCGAATATATGATGAAGGTGAGTCTTGCGTGAGATGGTTGTGGTGAAGAGGAGAAAAATTATTAGATTTCAAAAGAAAGAGAATATACGATGAAAGACGAGGAACAAAATAGCTAAATAAAAGTAGAATAAGTAGAGAAGGGAAACACGTAAGACGTAATTGCTAAAAAAAAAAAAAAGACTTTTTACTAAACTGCACATTAGTAGATTAAAAGGAATAAATGAATAAAAAGGAACAAGTCATGAAAAGGAGATATGATGTGGAAAGGGAACTTGGTTGGGATGTTGAGAGTATGGAGGAGAAAAAATATTATGCAAAATATCAAATTTCGAGAAGAAACATAGGGCTAAGAAAGAAGAGTTGCATAAAGAACAAGGAAAAATAAGAACGAAGAATATAAGAATAGATAAAAGAGGATGAATAAAAAAAAATAGTGCTTATTGATAACAGTATTTGGGTCCATGGCTCCAGCAACCCTTTTAGATACTACAACTGAAAATTCTTTTCCTACGACTTTATCTACAGCACATTCCTTACTCATTTCTTATCATCCCTTCTCATCTGAAAGAACACACCACTCCTCATCTCTGTTTCTCTTTGCTATCTTCCTTATCATGATTAAATTATGGAAACATTTCAACTCATGACCTCCAGTACCTGGCAGTTAGGAGTCCTAAGAATCTCCGGTGATCTTGCTGAATCCACTCTTGGTGTGAGGGTAGACAAGCCTTGTGGTAGAAATGACTCTACCCTCAACCTCGCACCTATCAATAGATTTGTTTCTTTCACTAAACTGGGCTGAACTCCAATATTTTGTGTGCGAAACAACAACTGGGCACATCCCTCCCCAACCTCCTTCTCTCTGAAACCCAGCTGTCTAGCCATGCATCCATGACCTATTTCAAATTTCTCACTCTAACCTGCATTTTCGTTTCCGTTCCAAAGGTGGGATCTGTGTATACCGTAACATTAACACGTTTGCTGCATGGTTCATGGATCTTGAATCTCATAATTTTTATTCTTTCTAGGTGAAGGTCTATTCCCCCACTACCACTATATTTATTTTCTAAAACTGCTCTCGTAACTCCAGTCACTTTGTGTCCTTCTTCAGATATCTCTCATTTTGTCATAAATCCTTACTATCTTCTCAACCACATGTTGAAGTTCTCTAATTTACAGACTTCAAAGCACAAGAGAGTGAGTGGCTTCATTCTTCTCACACTGAAGTGGGAGGTAATGAGAGCCATGTTTTTTTCATCACCCACATTTTGGGGCAGATTATCAATCCTCTTACACGTGGTCCCGACCACCCATACCATGTAACTAATATTCTTGACTTATTTTTTGCCTTTAATCTTACAAACTATTAATTTTCTCTAATTCCCCTCTTGGTAATTCTTACCACTTTCTGATCTCAATCCTCCATATTTGTTCCCCTGGCAAAATTTCCGCCAACCCATCGCTGTCTCTAGCACCACAAACATAACAACATGGCGATCTGTGTAACTTTCTGCATGATATGCTATGGAATGATTGCATCTTTCAAATACATAGCCCTCTATCAAGCAATCCAAATATTTGCTGAAACCATAATCTCTTTATTGGAGGCGTAAATCCCCTCCCCTATTACAACTTTCTCTCCGTCTGATCTTTAGTTTTACCATAGCTATTCAAGCAAGGATCATAAATGCACTTATAGTGAGCCACTCCTGACTTATTTGGTTTTTCTGTTATTACATCCAGATATTGCTGCTCTGCTCAGATTTGTAGGTATAAAGCCTCCTTACCTGGAAGGAAATTTGATACCCTAAGCTCTTCTTCCGCTGATAAATGTTTCTGGTACTTAGCCAAGAAGTTCTCTATTAACTTCTGTAACTCAAACTTTCCCACTCACATTCGTTCCGATCGTTTTATAGTTTGCTTCCCCACTGATAAAGCCATTTTTGTTGGCTCTTATTTTTCTGCCTAATAAGCAATTGCAGCCAACCTGACACAATTAGCTAAACCATTTTTAAACCTATGCCTTCTCTTGTTCTCTCTACATGCAAACTCCGTAAGGATCTTAGGCTTCTAAAGACGAACATGGCATCCAGACGTTATAATATCCCAACAAGGATTCTTAAGGAGCTTGCACATGAATTGGCCCCAGTGTTTCGCGGTCATTTTTGCCTCGTTCTCTCAACCAGTATCTATCCTGCATTTTGGAAGCTCGCTCTAATTTAGCCAGTTCCTAAAAAGGGTGAGCATTCTATTACCTACACCTACCGACCAATTGCCTTAACATCTGACATCACTAATGCAGTCTATAGTTTGTTCAACTCTCATATCTTGAATCACCTTGAATCTAGCCTGCTCAATTCTAATGATCAATACGGCTTCGGCCAAGCGAGAGCCACTGGTGACCTCTTGTACTATCTCATACATTATGAGGAATCCTTTGTCATTGCCCTTGATAAGTCAAAGGTTTTTTACATGGTGTGGCAAAAGGCTAGCTAAATAATGTTTATGCTATTGACTTTACTCCCTTGCTCTGTTCTCGAATTTACAGTTTTCTTTCGACTGTTATATATCAATGGATATTGACAGAGCAATATCTAGTTCGTTCCCAGTTACCAGTGGCATTCCATAGGCTCCAGTTTTTTTTACCTATTATGTTCTCTCTCTTTATCGAAGATCTTCTCCAGTCACATCCTCCTCTGTTTTCCATGCCTTTCCAGACGATTCTACCCTATATGTTCCCTTTGCCTTCTCCTCAACACCCTTTTCTACTGCTCGAAATCAATCTCATGTCATTCTTTCTGCAATTATCAACTCCTATTTATAGAGGGGATCTCAGTGGGATACTGGAAATTTAGAAATGTTTAATGCCTCCAGGACTCAATTTCTGTACATCTGTCCTCCATCTTCTGTTCACCCTATTATCATCGAAAACAATGAAATTCTTTCTCTTACTTATATTAGCATTTTAAGAATTTAGAATGACTCTAGCTTGTCTTGGAGGAATCACATCTAACAAATAGAGAAAATTGTTTTGTTATCGAATTCCTTTTCTTCTTCTTATTTGTCAAAAGTCTAGAAATGTCTCATTTGTCTCTGCATATAGTGCTGCTCTTACATCTGGAATACTTTTAATCTAACTTATCAGACTCATTAACTATCCTGCTCTTACTTCTAATCTCAAAACTCTGTCTCCTCATTAGAGAGTATCATCTCTTTCTCATTTTTATCAGTTGTACATCCATCGATACTCCAATGAGTTGTCAAGTTACATCCCTCCCCCACTGGTGAAGCCAAATAACACACATCAAGGAGTCCAGTCGCACAAGCACTGTTTGGAGATATGTATCTCGCTGATTGGTCCTTGCAGCGACTGCTTTTTTCCTTTCACTTCCAGACACTGGAACTCTCTTCCTGATGCTGTCCTTTCTAAGTTTTATAACAATTCTTCTTTCAGAAAATAGCTCTATTGGTATTTCAGGGCCTAATCCTACCATACTAATAAGTGGTCACTACCTTGAATGCTCTTTCTGCTTGTCAATTTATTTTATTGTTTGTCATTCTCTTATTTCTGCCTTGTCTTTAAACTGTTACTTTTCTTATTGTTAAATTTTCTTGGTGCCCAGGCTCAATGAAGGGAATTTTCTTTGCCCGTTGCAGTGTCATACTCATAAAAATAAAAATTTAAAGTGCCTGAGGAGAAGCTCTGGATTCCATTCTTGTAATAATGCTTGAAAAACAGTATTGTAACAGTATTTGTTTTGTACACATTGGCAATAAAAATTTCATAATGTTTTATACATTAATATGAACAACAAATATACCATCAATAAACTGAAAATCAACGATATCATTTAACAAATTAATAAGTTAATCATTTATTACAGATGAAAAGGTCGCAAGGGTCGTCAGTGATGTGTCAGAATTATTGTAGTGGAATGATTTTCAGGCCAAAAACGTTTCTTCGGGGAGTAGGGGAACGCAGACCTAACTCTTTTTGATATAATCAAATGAAAAATCTAATCGCTCTGATATCACAGCTATCTAAAACATGGGAATTCATAGTGTTATATCGCAATATATGGTTTTATGTTGACATTTAATCTTTAAGGAAAACAGATCTAAATAATAATACTATTAGTGTTTAAGTTTCATGGCACACTGAATGCGACTCGCTTATAGGAGAGGGTTGGCATGGCCTTGCAGGTAAGTCACAAGACTTTCGTTGATCTTCTAATGCTAGCGGCCATACTGGCTGGAGCTGCATCGAGTATGGCCACTCGCCTTAAATAACACGCATCAGTTCTTGCCTTCAAGCAAACTGCTACCCTATTCTTTCCTAGCAATATCGTGTTCAGCTAGAGTTGGGGCTTCAGTATTTATCTACCATAATTATATTATCTAGCCATCTATTGCATAAGTAGATACTGAAATATATCTTATTAACTCCTTATTTGCATAATATATTATATTTCTTTAGTGTTTTTTAGCTTAATTAAATAGGAATATGTGGCCACTTACCATATTTCTACTTGACAATCTAGCCTTCTCCATAAAACTATGGTATCAAAACAATATATACCAGAAAATATTCTTTTGTTTTCAATTGTTTAGGTTAGGTTTGGTTAGGACACTCATGACGGGGGGGGGGGGGCTGTCTTAATCCCTACAACAAGCGTTTACCTGCAAATCTGAAATTCTGTATGATATTATTGTTCCAAAGCTTAATTATCTAGCATACGTTTTTGCTTGTTTCCTTAATTAGTAACAGAAGTATGCTCTTTTTTGCTGGATTATAAGAAATGCTGTACCAATTTGCAGTTTCCCCAAATATTCTTCAAGCATATTTTATGAAAATTCTTATTCCTTCTGCTTATTGATTACATAAATTACAACATCTAACAAACTTTGAAAAAACGAGACGACAAAGAAAATGAACTATAACATCTAACAAACTATGAAAAAACAAGACGACAAAGAAAATGAACAAGATATTAAAGATGGAAAGAAAGAAATACCAAAAGGAAAAGAAAAGAAATATGGAATTGATGAAGATAAAAAGAGAGATAGTTGTAATGTAAAGAAACACAAGTATACTAATTATACTGTTCCAGTGTCATCCTCATAAAAATAAACACCTAAAGCTGCTGGAGTATAAGAAATGTTGTACCAATCTGCAGTTTACCCAAATATTCTTCAAGCAAATTTTATGAAAATTCTTATTCCTTCTGCTTATTGATTACATAAACTATAACATCTAACAAACTTTGAAAAATAACAAGACGACAAAGAAAATGAACTATAACATCTACCAAACTATGACATCTAACAAATTATACTAATTATACTGTTCCAGTGTCATACTCATAAAAAAAAACAAGACGACAAAGAAAATGAACTATAACATCTAACAAACTATGACATCTAACAAATTATACTAATTATACTGTTCCGGTGTTATACTCATAAAAGTAAAAACCTAAAGTTGTTGGATTATAAGAAATGTTGTACCAGTATATATAGATAAATGATAAGTGCTAAATAAGGAAGAAGAGACAACGATTAAAGCAGGAGAATAACTATTAGAGTGTGAAGGAGAGAAGAGAAGAATATATGAGCTACAGTTGGAATTTTATCTAGCAAATGATTACAGAGGTACTGAAAAGGTTATATACATTATCGCTCATAAATATCGAGGCACAATAAAAAAAGCGGAAGAAATAAAGATAAAGAACAAAAATGGTAATATGCCTCACGGACCTGAAGATAAATGTGTTTGAGAAGTAGCTGACGGCATTCAGGAGGTCCAGATATCCTTGCAAGATATAACTTAAACTAATTCAATGGATGAATAACAACAAATACCAAGGAAGGGACATGATACCGGTGGCAAAAGTGAAAGTTGACGGTGAACCAATTAAATAATTCATGCGTAGACTATTCAGTAGAGAGATTGAGACTAGTTAGGTGCCCATTTAATGAATTGAATCTCTGATATGTAAAAATTTTAAAGGTAAGGGAGATCATAATGAATGCAAAAATTACATAATTATTTCCTTTGATGACACATATCTAATAGAACTATGAAAATATTTGGGGCTTCAAGTTACGCAATATTGTAGAAGATGAACTGGTCGAGTAGCAGTGTGGTTTAGACCTTGTTGAGGCACTATTGATCAATTTTCAGAGTTAAAAATGCTATTGGAGAAGAGTTGGCAGCATAACATCCCACCAATATGTGCTATCTTAAAAAAGGGCCTCCTCTAAAATCCCTAGAAGAAATATGTGTACTGAAATCAATAGAAAAGGAGTGCCACAAAACTCTTCATGCGATCAGAAGCACTTACAAGCATAAAAAACACGTGGATGTGGTGGAGAAGATAAATTTGAAGGTAATACATTTGTAAGGCAGGAATATGTTCTATCACCATTGTTGTCTGTACATGAATATTGCTCTGGAAAGTTCAACAAGTGGAAGGAGAAACTTGCTGCTTGTGCAGGTGACGTTGTATAAGTGGAAAAAAGTATGTAGAAGCTCCAGTTGTGCATGTTGGACTGTAACAGAGAACTAAAAGAATACTAACTCAAAAATGAGCACAACAACAACAACTGAGTTCATGTTGGTGGCAAGATGATGGAGCTATCATAATTAATGATGTATGATATGGCAGAAAGTTTGTGAAAGATAATCATATCCTGGCTGAATTTGATAATAGAATATGTAAGTATTCAAGAAATACAGGACTGTTTCATCCTTTACTGAAAGAGGAAAAAAATCTTTCTAAAAGTAAAGCTGCACATCTATAACTTCATATTAAAAGATGTCCCGTTATATGGACGTTAAACGTTGGTAATGACGAAAGAGATGAAAATTAAAGTACAGACTGCTAAAATGAAACTATTAACGCTAGTTTATGGTGTTTTAAAGAGAGAAAGCAGATGAAATGTAGTCAGTTTCAACGGTGTGGGGATGCGCAGAGAATGGCACAAGAGAGAGCATCAGAAAAAAGGCCGGAGTGGTCACTGCCAAGGAAATGACCACGAGGGAGACCATAGTGGCATTTGAGAGATGGTGTTACTAAGATCATGGAAAGAATTGGGGTCACAATGGAGGAAGCAGATATTTTATATCAGAACAGAAAATAGTGGAGAAGAGCTTGTTAGAGTCTAGTGACTGACGGGCTAACTTGACCCTACCAAGAATCTGAGTGAGGAAGTGAGCAGTAGACCAAACTTTCCTATGGCTAAATAACTATTGTGTAATTATTAAGTATACATTACCTAATTACATTTTCCCGTGCTAATAAATTTTAATATATTGTAACTCTATATCCAAGTTAATCAAGAGGATATATAAAGAAGGTGAGGAGGGGCGGACACTTGTCTGAGAACTTTAAAAGGAATAAAAATTTTCTGGAAGGAAGTGAAAGCAGTCAGAAAGGTGAGTCTGGTAAACAAAAAAGGATGAAAGGAGCAGATGGACAGTCGCCAGTGGACGATAGACAGGCAGTGATTGTGGCTGTGAGAGATGAGTGGAGAATGCCACTAATATTGATGAGAGTTATAGTGAAACTTGAAGAGAGGAGGTGCAAACAGCAATGAAGTAGGTAAAGCACCAGGGTTAGATAGCTGTTATTGAAATTTCTTATCAAAAGGTTGAGAGACAATAATGGAATGAATATTGAGGTTATTGAATGTATCTATTTGGAGAAGGAAAGTACTGATTCTCTGAAGGGGTGCCTGTGTAGTACCACTCAAAAAAGGGCATAGACATATGTACAAATGTACAAGTTTTTAGGGGATTATTTTGTTGAGTGTAGTTGGTAAGGCATATGGGAGTGTGTTGATTGAGAATTAAGAGATGATCTGAAAGAATGATTGGAGAAAAAGAGTGTAAGTTCAAGAGAGGGAGAGGATATATTGATTTTGTTTTTGTGTTATAAGCAATGATGGTACAAGTTCCTAGGAAAAGGAAGGGACACTTTATGGGCTTTCGTGGATTTTGAGAATGTGTATGGCAGGAGAGAGGCACTATGGAGCATGTTGCGATTGATTGGCATAACGGAAAGGCTATAAGATGCAGTCAAGATTTTTTATTTGAATAGTAAAATGAGTGTGAGACTTAAGGAAGGTAAGAGTGATTGGTATGGGATGTGTGAAGTAATGGAGTGCAGCAGAAAGTAAATGGAAGTTCAAGGCAAAACTTTGGCAGTATTTGATGAGATTGAAAATTTGTGGAAAGTGAATTGAATGCTATATGCAGATGACAGAGCACTATAGATTAATTCTGAAGTGGACCTGAGGCATTTATTGACTGAGTTTGTAAAGTTAGCTAGGAGAAGAAAAGTGGAGGTGAACCTTGGTAAAATTAAGTGTTGATGTTGGCAGATTGCATGTGAGAGTGTATAGGTGGTCGCATGTGGTATTAAATGGACGAGTAGATGTGGAGGCAAGTCAAATATGAAGGAAGTGAGTATGGCATTCAAACTTGAAATACAAGAAACGATGAAAAAAATAAGTCAAATGTAATGGAGATGAGATTTTCGAAAAGTATGAAAGGTGTGTCTAGAATAGATATAGTGAGAAATGAGGAAGTGAAGCAGCAAGCGGGTGCAAACGGAAGGTTGTTGAATAAACCACATTAGAGAATGTTGAGGTTTAGAAATATGGGAAGAATAAATTCTGAACGAATAGGAAAGAAAGTTTGGAGAGCAAAAGTACTTGGAGTAACTGCCATAGGATGAATTGAATGGATGGAAGGAAAAGAGCATTGGATGCGCATGGTATGCCAATGGATCAGGGAAGAGGAATTACCAGAGATTGGTGTGAGGTGAGATTTATTGTGCACAGCTGACATAGGCCAACGGGATTTCTTGATCCTACTAGAATGGGTAGGTGTGGGAGATTGCCATGAGATGGAGAAGTGGATGTAAAGCAGCTACGACTGTTGAGTCTCCAGGTACATTAAAGAAGATCCTTGCTTGCATACTCTATGGATAACCTAAGCAGTGGGCTGAGGACGGAATTGCATCAACCCTTTAACCCCGATTACCTAAGACGAGTAATCGAGGTAAGTTATCTTCTGTTGAGTGCGGGTGCCTGGACTCGGCCAACTCTTACACAGGGGATTGCGATCAATGTATATATATCTGCATGAATATAATCAACGGAGAAGTATTTTTACCTAAATACTGTATCACTGGTTAATATTGTTTTAAATATTGCACTTAGCTCTCTTTTCACTTATAATCATGTACTTTTCCTATTGCTGCCCTGATTATAGTTTAAATATTGAGCCAAACAGGTTTTTTCTAATGAATTTGTATGTTAATAATACTTAACCATCGCTTCCAAATATCTGACCCCATTAGTGTGTTCCTGCTTCATTAATATATAATATTGTAGTAATATATTCTATATGGTCGAAATCAATATTTACAGTCCACTCCTTTACTGTAACAAATACTGTTAATACTTGATGAGAGTTAACAACCTTATTTTGCATAAACTCTTTCTGGTGAAAACTAGACAATTTATATGAAATAATGCGACATTTTACTCATTAGTTGATCCTCTTGCATCGCAAACCGCGCATTAAAAGGAGAAATTTATTCTTTACATTATAAAACAGGGAGGTCAACTGTAAATATCTGTATGCATGTGTGAATGTGTGCATCCATGTAAGCTTCTGATGACATTATAAATAGTCATTTCAGATAGAAGCATAGTAAATATGCATATTGTAAGTGAGTATGTGGATATATGTAAGTTTTTAATGACATTGCCGTGTCAAGTTTCGAGTTGTGAATGTGTGTATCCAATGATAATATATATATAGTAACATCTGGACTAGAATTGTGAGTGTGAGGAGACATGTCAGCTACCAATGTCACAAATATGGTTATATCAGATAATTATATCTATATGGGCTTTGAAGCAACAAAGAGCCTTTTCAGTGCATAGGAGTGGATGTATGCATGAGAAAATATGCGAATGCTTTTGTACTTAATATATCTTCTTAAATAGCTGTTTCAGAGTTAAACTTGCGAATCATTTAGCACTGAACAAACGGTTTATGACAAACTTACAATGGCAACAAAGTGGATGCTTCGTTTTACACACTCACAAACTCACACA